>JAOVVF010000032.1:9908547-9921371 GCA_028565595.1 Duopalatinus emarginatus | reverse complement strand
GGAACCAGACTCATAAGGGAACCCATCCTCATTTGGGTGACACAGATGTGTGAAAATAAACAAAAACAAAAGTGCAGAGCTCCAGCATTGCTCTGTGGAGAGAGAAGAACCTTCCAAAAGGACAACCATCTCTGCAACACCAATGAGGCCTGTATGGTAGAGTGGCCAGACAGAAGCCACTTCTCAGTAAAAGGCACAAGACAGCCCACTTGGAGTTTACCAAAAGGCAAAGGATTCAGACCATGAGAAACAAAATTCTCTGGTCTGATGAAACAAAGATTGAACTCTTTGGCCTGAATGCCAAGCATCATGTCTTGTGGAAACTGCTCATCACCTAGCCAATATCATCCCTACAGTGAAGCATGGTGGTGGCAGCATGACGCTGAGAGTTATTTTTTTGTCAGCAGAAACTGGAAGACTAGTCAGGCCTGCTCCAGAGTACTCTGAACCTCAGACTTGGGCGAAGGTTCATCTTCCAACAGGACAACGACCCTAAGCAAAGCCAAAATAACAAAGGAGTGGCTTTGGGGCAACTCTGGAAATGTTCTTGAGTGGCCCAGCCAGAGCCCAGACTTGAACCCGATTGAACATGAAAATTGCTGTGCAACAATGCTCCCCATCTAACCCGAGGGAGCTTAAGAGGTTCTGCAAAGAATAGAAGAAACTGCCCAAAAAAATAGGTGTGCTAAGCTTGTATCATCATACTCAAAATGACTTAAGGCTGTTGCTGCCAAAGGTGCATTTTTTATTTTTAAAACAATGCAAAAAAATTAAAACTAACTTTTTTATGGAGTATTGTATGTAGAATTTTGAGGAATAAACTGAATTTAACCTATTTTGGAATAAGAGTGTAACATAACCGGATACACTGTATGTATGACATATGTGATTCTGATTCTGTATAGATTACAAATAACACCCACCCTCTACATTTGGTGTCTGTTTGACATTTTTTGTGGTAATATTATTATTATTATTATCAACAACAATAATAATAATATGCATCTAGTAAGCTTAAGTTATTACATTCATTGACATCTCTGCTCTCACATACTTAGTACCTTAGAACGTTAGTAAGGATCTTACTTACACAAAGACAATTATAGGTGAAGTAGCTGGTGACACGTAAACCTCCTTTAATTGGATCAGGTTCAACTTTCATCTCAGGGAAGAGCGGAGGGAGGGAAACCTCAATGTTCTGCTGAGGTCCGATGTACAGGTTCTGAGACTGCAGTGGGGTAAGCCTTCTGAGACTGTAACTCACCTGACCAAAGATGTCTTTGTTAAAACATCTAATTGATTTCAAGTGGTACTGTCTACAAGCATGTTTATCAAGATTTAATAGGTCTAATTTAAAGAAATGCTCTTAAAATGTCTACCAACTGATATACCTATAAGTTAACCAAAACACATCATCCAAACCAGTGAAGAACTAACAAAAAACAAAACAAAAAAAAACAAATTTGACCAGCACCTATTACCTCAGTATCAAGTAGAAAGTGTACAAGTCCTTTTGCTAGATTCTCTGACTCATGATGGAATGTTATTGGACCAGCAAGCCCCAGAGCTTCAGTAGATCTTAAACCTGACTGGCTCAACTTGGTCTGTAGCAGGTGGTCCCAATTATTCCTCAACATGAGAGCAGAGGACAGCATTTTGAGAGCTGCCACACTCTCACTTACAACCAGCTCCAGCCAGCCATCCACCACCAGTCGTGTGCAGTCGGCATTGCTGTCTATAGAGTTCGCCACCAGCAGCAAAATCTGGAGAGAGATGAGGACTTGCAACTAAATGCTTATGGCAATAGAATATACAGTTGCAGAAAAATTTAAGTGCACTCTTTTTCAATACTAGAATACTTTTTCTCGATTTTTTCATTTTGCTCAAAAAGTAAACAAATATTCAGAAACCAAGTGGGGAAAAATAATAATTACACCCTATAACGCAGTAACACAGAAAACCAAGAGCATAATAACTTGGCAAGTTATTAGTATGAGTTTATAAGTTTCATACATTGAGGAATTCTGGCCAACTGTTCTTTTTTATTGTTCATTTTTAACACAGCTCTTTTATGATTCCACCATGGCATTTTAAGGTCCCAGGTTTGAGCCCTGCATCCGACAAGACACGACTGAAGTGCCCTTTAGCAAGGCACCTAACCCCCAACTGCTTCCTGGGTGCTGTGGGTAAAGGGTATGTGTCCAAATAGCCAAGCTGATGAAAGCTGCTCTTTTGAGAATATTCTGGTATAAAGTGGAGTTCACTGCTAAACAAGCCCAAATCATCACGCCTCTGACACCATGCTTAACAGTTATAATGAGGTCTGTTTGGTTTTCACCAAACATGGTGCTGTGCATGATAAACAAACATCTCCAACTTGGTCCAATGAATATTGTTTCTTTTGACACAAACCTTTCATGTTTTGTTAAGATTTTGCAAACAGAATTCCTGCTATCATATTCTTTTAGGACAAAAAGAGGTCTGTTCCTTACCATTCTCTATTAAGCTATACTTGTTCACTCTTTTTCAGATTGTGATGTCATGAACATAATCAGTGAGCTTACAGAGGGATGTAGGTTACATGACTGAACTCTTAGTGTTTTCCCAATATCCTAAAACATTATTTGTTCAAATTCAGACTGAATTTGTTGGGACACCCACAACAGGGAATATTGGTAAATGTCCCAACGACTCTTCATTTGTACATACTCCTTTTCACTTTCAAATTTTGAACTTAGACTGATGAGCATGGACTTTTGCTTCTTTGTGATCATAGATTTGTGATCATGACCAATGTCTTGTGATACAGATTTCTTGGGATGGTATAGACACATTTTAAGAGCTTGAGAACCCCAAACCACCAAAAGTTCTGCTATTTATAGACGTAGTCACACTTCTTAATTATTAACTAATATTGTGCATTTCATTAGTAATAATAAAATTAGTCACCTGATTGCCTCTTGATGACTGTGTAAGTAAGAAGGGTGTCCTTATTGTTTTCAGTACATGGTTTCTAAATTTTGGTTTACTTTCTGAGTAAACAATTCTACATATTTAAATCTGCTGCGTTTATTCTCATCATCTGAAGTCATATATTTGTTTATAGAAGGGAATACTATACAATTAAATTTAAGTAAAAAATATAAAAAGTAAAATATTAAATAAAACATACAACTGAAGGATGGTGTACTTTCTTTTCCCTGTGACTGTAAACAAGGTAAACATACTAAACACTAAATTAAAGCAGGTATTCTTAACTCCTACTTTAGAGGCCCACTTAACCTGCATATTCTCAAGAGTTTTTTTAAATTCAAAATATTAAATGTTTTTAATTATTTAATTTGTTGAACAGTGCTTTTACTTCTTCCCAAAAGATACGTTTTGTAAGTCAACCTACTAGTGTCCACTTATTTCTCTAACCTGCAAGGCAGGGACCCGTACACAGTTTGACACATAAGGCTTAGTAGTTTCAAGCAGAGTTACGTAAGCCAGCAACTGATGGCTATTACTCTGTCCCTTCTCAGCACCTATATGTGGAGGAAAAAAGAGTGGTGGGTGGGGGGAATGTTAGTATGAGAATATTCATGCTGAGGCATTTCATCTAAATATTGTTTGTTTAATAGAAGTGTACCAAACTTACTGGACTCATACTGAGTGATGTTTGCCAGCAAATCCGTATTACTGGCAAAAACACTGGTGGGGTGAATCACAACACCTTGTTTGTTACGAGTGTGAAAGACCTAAAAGAAAATGTTTGTTATATATTCAATATGTTAAAAGTTACATAGCTTCAAAACAGAAATGTGTGCATGTTAAGATTTTCTCTGTGTGTATGGGTTTGCCTGCTCCGAATCTTTGCGGGCAGAGTTATGCTCATCAGGCAGGGCCAGCTGTGGGTACAGACTACGGCACAACATCAGTCTGAACAGAGCCTGTTGCTGAGACGACAGCGCTGCACTGGCATATGCATCTCCCTGAAGCTTGTTAACATCATGCCGCAGTTTAAACTTCACTTCCTATGACAAGAATTACAGAACAACTTTGTAAAACTACAGTGTATCATTTTTTTAAAAAAGCAAAGCACAGAAAATGGAACTAGAGAAAGGGCAAAAATTGCATGCTACATTTTATGCACTATGTGGACATGCGGATATAAAAAAGGTCTACACATCACTGTTAAAATTACAGGTTTTTGTAAATAAAAAAATACAACCAAGATAAATAAGCAGTATAGCACAAAATCTTTTCCATAAATCTCATTTTTGAAGTGCTTATGATTAACCCTAAAAAAAGCAGTTTCTGTTGGATTTTTTTTGACATCTTGGTTTCATCCAACAGCATCAAAAGAACAAGAGTTTCCTAAACATAAGCTGGACCATTGCAAAACTTTAGATCTGGTTACAGATTTTGTTTTTTGGTGCGCAAAACTTTTGGACCTATTTCCACACTTGGTGGGGGATCCGCACACCAAAAAACAAAACCGGATCTAAAGTTTTGCGCACCAACAAAAACAATCTGTAACCAATAAATGATATTTTGTTATTGAGAAAATGTGGATTTTGTTTTTTGGCGCGCAAAACTTTTGATCCTATTTTGATGCCATACAAGTCAGCCATACAAAATTCTGTTGTGCACAATAGGCTCAGGCTTCTGTTGGGCACACCAAAACTGGACAGCTGAAGATTGAAAAAATGAAGCATGGTCTGATCAGTCTCAATGTTTGCTGAGGAATACAGATGGTATGGTCAAAAAATACAAATTTGAGCAATAAGAGAATTAATCCATGGATTTAACCTGCCCTGTATTAACAGTCTACGTGCATAAGTTTTTATAATAGTGTGTTTTCTTGGGCCTGTTAATACCAATCAATCATCACTTAAAGCCCAAAATCACCCCAACTGCATCAGAATGTGATATGGTCTGTTGAGGCCATGGTGAAATAATACAGGTCCCACACCCACTTTACAAACCTACAACTTGTTCAACTTCACATCTGTAGAACTATTGTTTCCATGTGAACTCTACATGCTCCATCATCTACAGTACTCTAATCTGCACTACACATTGATGCGAATCCACCTTGGCACCTAGATAGGGCTTAAGACCTGTTATTTATTCTTCTGTTGTGTGTGGGCATATGATCAGAGAGAAATTATATGATTACATTAACAGATAAATGTTATATGTATAAAAACGATGTTTTTTTTTACACTTTGATTTAAAATATGTATTGGAATTTAAATAGAATAATAAGTAATATTTGACACCGTTTCTTTTTTTGTAATTAAATGTCAATATTGTAGACCATCCCTACTCACTCCACCTGTGTTCAGCCTCACTCCCAAGGGGACACCTCAAAATTAAGACAGGTGTGGGCGTTCCAAAGACGCCCCCCTGAGATAACCACAGGTCAACTTACATATTGCTGTCCCACGACTTTTGGCATGGCATGCTTATAACGACTATTTTGTACCAGAAGGGGCAAAATTCCTAAAAAAAATCCTTGCTACCTTTTGGTTAAACAAGAAAAAGATTACACTGCAAATGGGAAAAATGTAATCACAAATTAAGCACCTGTATGTCTATGTCTTCCGAATTTTTGTCCTTCCTGTTTGACCCTTTTGCGTCATCATCCGAGTCACACGACGATCCTTGCTCAAGGCCTTCCTCCAGATGCAACACTTTCCTGCGGCTGCCCTCCTTTAACTCATGCTCCCTCTTCAGCTGGTGCAGTCTCTGACGTTCAGTCAGCCTCTTTCTGCGCTGTGCTCGGTCCTCAGGCAAGTAGCTTGAATCAGACTCCACTAGCCTGTGACTCTTCAACAGCTCCTGCAGCCATTGTACATAATACATACAGCATATTCAGCATTCACAGATAATGTAGTGACAGGTGCTTCTGACAGTGTAAAATTAATTTTAAGTCAAGTGGTTTTATTTGTCATTTTAACCATATACAGTGGTGTACAGTAAACTGTGAAACAAAACGTTCCTCCAGGAGCTACATATAACAATAGACTACACAACACAGTATAACATAAAGTGCATGTGAGAAAAGATGCAGGACAATTTACAATAATTATGCAAGACTATAAATACACAAGAAATTTACAAGGCAATAAACAATAAATACAGGGGAGGGGATTCAGTGCAGTTGGCTCCCTAAGTAGTGGGAGCAGTAAGGTTTCATTGAGAGAGGGTTTCAAGCACTCCATCTGCAGACCATACAGGAAGTTTATGGTGCATTTCACAGTATTAAATTTTGGATTATTTAATAGTCGAGTCAGATGATTCATCGCAACCCATTCTATTGTGTAGCTTTATTATTTTTAACATCCGTTTTCAGAGAAATCCAGCCTTTTGCACAGGGATTGGTTAGGAGTATCTGTGTTATGGGCTAGGTTTAGCTGGGTGGCATGTGAGTACAGTTGGTATCCAATCATGCTGCAGAAGGTTTGATTTGTCTGAATGCGGATAGAGAAACAGGGAAAAATATCCTCCGTCATGTCTGTTTTTTGGACCAATATGACATTTTAGAAATCTGCAATAAATTCTAGTTTTGGTGTATAAATATAAAATTACAAACCATGTAATTAGATAATTTTCAACATTTACACAGTCAAATAGTTACTTGTGTTGGTAACTCTGCCAATGGCCATGTTCTAGCTCAAGCTAAACAACTGCATTTCGGTTAGTATGATAAGTTACCTGTCCATCAGTTTCCATCTGGGAAAGGCCTCACTAATGTTTTTCCATTGCCTGTCCCAATTTTTGACAAGGACTCACCTTTCATGCCTTTTCTTTTGCTAAGAGCCATAATTCTCCATTTCTCCATAAAAAAAGCAAGTTGCTGCTTTAATACAAAACATGATGTGCAAAGTCCATTCTGGGCTACTATAAGGAAACATGGAAGAGGACCTACTCTCATATAAATATGATGGGCTAACAAAAACAGAAAATTGTATAGTTACAGGTGATTTTACACTTCTAAAAACATAATACTACTACACTCCATTTTGATAATAGAACCCACTAAACCTTTAAATCGACTATCACAATTTCTGTCTCCTTAAGTTGTAGACTTAACGTATGCACATTACCTTGAATTGTTGTCTAAGATTGGCCATCTCATACAGTCTCTGTTCCTCTAATCCTCTCCTTTTACACCACTTCCTGGAGCCACCTCCTCTATCACCTTTTACCTACAAAGGGCAAAAGCATGCAAAAAGAAAACTTACACCTAAAATATCAAGAAGCTTGTAAAATATCATTTACCATTTCCGAATTGCCACAAAAATGACAAAATACATATAGCTGACTAACCTGTACCCATGCGTTGAAAGTGTTTAGCAGGGTGAAGGGGTCTCCCAGGTCACTTTGCAAAGGCTGGCGCGCAGTGGCACAATCTGAGTTATGCTGAGCACTGCGCACAAATGGTGACTGAACACTCAGTGCTGCAGCTACAGTTAACACTGGCTCCAGCAGGTTGAATAGTGAACCTAGAACTAGCATTTTGCCTAAAAAATGCACACAAAAGCACATTCAATTTATCCATTTTGAGTTCTGACTGTTGAAGCCTACATTAAAATGGCTAAAATGTTCATAGTGGTTTTAAAGTATTAATTTCTTTACATTCTGGGAAATAACCAACCATGTTTATTTATAAACAAATAATCATGGGAAGGCAAAATAAAAAAATAACTGGGGAGAAGGAAGAATTGGGCAAACTTTCTGGTTGGTCACAATTGCTTTGGGAGCAGACAGAAATGGGATTATATTTTTACTTCATACCAAAATTGACTGTTACCGGTGCATAAGAACCAATATCAACCTCAAGCATCATTTTAGTGTCTCATACCAATAACCACATCTACAGGTAGTTTGGTCAGCAGATTGCCAATGGGGGTGAGCTCTCCTTGACCGTCTAGTGCCCCTTGTTCCTTTAGATATCTCACAGATGTCTGAATGCTAAAGGCTGCAGGAGGGTCTATAAAGTTAAAAGTATTGCCAAGACCCATACTCTTCATCTGCACAACAAACAAACAAACAAACAAAAAAGGTAAAAGCATTACTCTCTGCAGTTTTGTTTTCATGCCACACAGTAACCAATGTGCAGGAAGATACACAGAACCCTGAAGATTTTATATAACAAAGTAAAGCAAAGTATTTAAAATAGATTATAATAGACCTAATATAATAATAATAATAATAATATATATCTGTTGGGGACAATGCAAGAACCTCCCATTTAGAAATGTATTTCTAAGTCAATGCATTTTAGAACACAAGATAAAAATAGTTAAATAAAAAAATATATAAGTTAAAAAAAATAAGTTAAAAGGGTTTAACTTGTAATGCGGCACCATTCAAGCCAGTGTTTGTTGCAAATAAGCCTGCATTATTAACGTTTATTGTTTTTAAAGAAAAACAGCAACATATTTATTAAGTAACAATTTTCAAGAACAAGAAATTAAATGATTAAATTAAATTAATAGTTATTTGCGCTGTCTTTCACTAGCTAAACAAATCGCTCTCTAAATTAAAAGCATATTTAAAACAGAACAGGTGATAAACAGGTTAATTGTTTGTAATTGATTGTAGTTCATTTCATGCATATTTGCTCATAAAATGCTACTTTAAAGCTACTTCAAATTGGGAGGGTTACAAACTTAGTCTCTGTACTTTAGTACATAGGGGGTCATATTACCTCTCCATCTCTATACCGCTTGCTGTTTCTGTTTATAGCCCCCACCACCCTAAGTCTAACCCATTGTTGCAGCATACTGTCATGCTTTCTATTATGATCAATCTATTACTTCTTGAAAAATATTTCAATGCCAGTTGGGTTGGGTTAAAAGAAAAGGCACGAGAGAAATTGTACCTGTAGAACTAACAAGTCTAAAGAGACTCGATGGATCTCAGGGACAGGATAAGGGGCAAAGGCCTCATAGTCTGACTCAGCATAGAGCCGGTAGCAAACTCCTGGGCCTGTTCGACCGGCACGACCTTTCCTTTGCTCGGAACTGGCCCGACTAATCCAGAACTCCTGAAGTCTCTGCATCTTGGCCTTTGGGTCAAATGTCATTTCCTTTACTTTGCCTACAAATTACATTGTCCAGAAGTCAGACTGGAAAACATTATATTTAGGATGTGTACAGAATTACAAACTATGGTAAAACCTAATATCTTTCTTAATGTCATTTTCTTAAGGTAAGGTACTGTACCCGAGTCAACTACAAAGCGCACCCCATCAATGGTCACCGAGGTTTCAGCTATATTGGTGGCAATGATGCATTTTCTCAACCCCAGGGGAGCGATGTCAAACACCTTGGGAACAAACATTGATTAATGAATCTTCAGTAACAATTTTATTCTGGTCACAATACATCTATAGCGTATTGGCACAGACTGTATTATTTTGCAAATCTATTATATGCTAGGTAGAATAAAACATCACATATCACGGTATTATGTAACCTTAAAGAATTTAAGACTGTGAAACAATTGCTGCTTAATAGCCTGACTTAAAGAGTTAATGAATGCTCATTTAAGGCAAAACTCAAATGAAACATATTAATCCTCTTTCCTTTATTTATATATGTGGTGTTTGACTAAAAAGACCGTTTACATCCTTGCTTTAATGTACATCCTTCAACCTTATTTCCCTGTGTTTTACCTTATTTTGCTGTGCCAGTGACAAGGTGCTGTGCAAGGGAAGTATTATCCAGCGACTGGTTTGCGCAGCATAGATCTGGCATGCATCCATGATATTGGAGATTTCAGCTATACCACTAAGGAAAATCAGCATATCGCCCCGTTCCTCAGGGGGATAGCGCTGGTCAATGTCCTGCAGCACACGCAGATATGGTCTCGGGTCCAGTTTTTCCTGTTGGGACATCTGTTCCTTTTGAGGAATAGGCTGATATATCACCTAAAGAAAGACAGCAGAATATCCTTCTAATGGACACCAGTAACTATGGATGTTCTGACAGTCATCAATTACAGCTGGGACTATTAATGACACTATGTCCTTACCAGGGTGGAATATCTTGATGAATACCACTGGGAATACCAGTGTCATGAAGGGGTCTACTTGTTTTGCAACAGTGTTTAGATGGATAATACATGTAAAATGATACATCCACATGAATGCCAGGACCCAAGGTTTCCAAGCACAACACTGCCCAGATTACAACATTGCCTCGGTCTCCACCAGCTTCTTCCCACAGTGCATCCTAGTGCCATCTCAAGAAAGCTATGTACATCCATCATCACGTCATTTGTCAGACCAGATCACCTTCTTCCATGGCCCATCTAATTCTAATGCGCACATACCCATTGTAGGCACTTTCGGGGTACCCTTCCTCTCCAATGACAGGTAACCTTCCTTTCCAATGTTGAACCCTGTCCACTGCCAAAAGTGCCTATAACGGGCATGCGAGCATAAGGACTGGACCCATCAAGCAATTGAAGAAGGTGCGCTGGTCTGATAGCTGGGTGCATAAGTGAGAAGCGATGACAATATGATACACAATGAGAGGATTCTATATAATTGTAATAAATAAAGTATGTGAATGTAGGTATGGGCTTTATTAAATACATCATTTGCTACAATTATTTTTTATCCTAGACAATGCCATTATTTTAAGCCACCTTGTTTCATTTCTACTGATTTCAAGCCCTGGTACCACTACAAGATTTTTCCTTTGGAGGGTTCCAAAGCATCATGCCTGTTACATCACAAATGTCGTTTAACAGTAAAACTGTTTTATTTGTTAAGCAAAAACACAATTTTTCATTCTAATTCTGCATTTCATAATGCAGAGCTGATTTTATCATCCCTTACCTGAATTGGGAAGAGTCTTCCTGGTACCTGCAACACAGGTGCATTTTTGAAGTAGCTGGAGAAAAGTTTGATGTTGATGGTGGCAGACATAAGAACTAAGCGCAGGTCTGGTCGCTGGTGCAGCAAGGACTTTAACACACCCAATAAGAAGTCACACTGGAGGTGTCTTTCATGAACCTCATCCAAAATTACAACATTGTAATTGGATAACAGAGTGTCATGTTGTAACTGCTTGAGGAGCAGACCCTCAGTCAAGAACACAAGTTTAGTGCTGGATGTGCACCTGCTCTCGAAACGTATCTGGTAGCCGACCTGAAAAAGACCATACATGAGACAACAGAGACACAGCAGAGTTAAGAGGTTTGAGTTAAAAGATTAAATAGTAGGAATGACATTGTTTCTACAAGAAAATTTGGAACATACAGCAGATCTAAAAACATACAGCATCTTAAAACATAAAAAATAATTAGAAGGGACAAAACAAAACATCACCAACATGAATATTTACAGTACTGCGCAAATGTCTTAGACACCGTATATTGTATTTAGTACAAATTTTGTTAGACATTTATTTTATGAATTCTGCATTATTAATCGGTACAAAAACATTAGATTTTTCCAAAAATAATAATAATTATTATTATTAATTAGTTAAATTATTATTATTAAATAATAATAATAACGTTACAGATAAAGGTTTGTATGTCAGTAAAAAAAGTAACCTATACATACATACACAATGCTGTCATCACTATTGGCTGCACGGATGAGGCGGCCGCAGCGCAGATCATCTAATTTCCTAATAAAACAGTATTATCCTAACCTGAGAGTACTATTTAACAAAAAAAAGCAAACTAGTCACACTGACTTTCTTTAGTTTATTACTGTTTACTGCTCATTACGGTATTTTTCTTTCAAATAATAAAAACTTTGCACGTGCCTAAGACTTTTGCACAGCACTGTACCTCAAACAGGCATACAGAACTGTAAGAATTGAATTTATATTAAGGTCATGTTCTTTAATCTCAAATGGTAATATAATACTGAGAAACAGTGTGGGCAATGATAGAAGTCTGGGTATGTCACCTCAGGGAAACGTTTTACATTATAGAAAATGACAACTTTTTTGATGCTATTATCAAACGGTTCTGGTAAACGATAAATGTTGATAGTTGGCTAACTGACTACAGACTAATGACACAAACACTAGACATGTTAATTCAATTTTTTTATAGCCTGATGTAATACAACATGAAATCAATACAGGACTTGTAACATTCACACATACGCATTAATAAAGCAATAGAACATGAGAGGAAGTGTGTTATCATGAAATAACAACACGGCTGTGATGAGGCAGTGATGTCATACTTCATCACAGCTGTGCTGTTATTTCACGATAACACTACCTCAAGTGTTGTATTGCTTTTATACAACAGTTCAGTAAAGAAATCATGTACGAACTAAATAAACTGAGTCGTGAATGTAGTGTTTAATGTTTTAATACTGGCATTTCCTTCCACCAAATTATATAGTTCCTCAACCTGTAGCTTGTTGCTAGGTCACAGAAACGTTTTCCATTCAACTCAATGTTCATCTTGCAGACTTAACCATTTGGGTTTAATTCTATGTAATTTTCTCAGGGGGAAAATCATGCTGTTATGGCAAAATATCAGTACGGTTAGGACGCTTTGCAACCAATCAGATTGCGTGGTCGGAAATAACTGTTGTATAAAATGGTTATTGCATCCAAATACACACTGTCCTGCTGTACACACTTAACGTGTGTTCTTACGTTAATGTGGCGGTTAAAACATCCAGGGCAATAGAGGATAAACCATGGTCCACCCTGACTGGACAAAAGCTCGTTGGCAGTACAACTTAGCTGTTGCTGGAGCGTCCCTAGCCCCCGCTCATCCAAGAAAAGATGCCAGGTATCTGGCTTGGGCACATCAGATTAGATCAGTGTGTTACAAACTGA
>JAOVVF010000032.1:9879386-9900750 GCA_028565595.1 Duopalatinus emarginatus | reverse complement strand
GAATGAATCCTCAAAGTGACTGAGTGGACCCTCGAAGAATCACCCACAGACACCCGACGTAAATAAGCAGAGTTTATGTCCACAACGGGCAGCAAGAAGAAATAGTAATCCAGAGTAGCAAAGTCCTAAAGGGGCAGTCACAGTGGCTACAGCAGAGAGGTGGCCGCAGGAGGCACGACAGGTTCAGCGTGGACACCGGGCACCGGAACTAGAGGACACGGGAAGGCAAAATCCGGCGAGCGCGGGGCTGAAACAAAAACGAAAGTAAACACGGGCATTAGCCCGTGCGAAGAGCCACGGATGAAGAGCACTGTGAAATAAGCCAGAGACTAGACTTCGGAGAAACAGTAATGCGATCAGTGAAGACGGCAGATTACCAGACGCAGTCTAGACAATAATCCGGCACAGAATGGCGTCCCCCACGCTGCTTAAAAAACGTCGCAGATTCATCGGAGATTGGAATCCGGTGCACAGACTGATGACGTCATTGGCACGGTGACACGGACCTGCGGGAATAAAGGTAGCGACAAGAGAGAAGCAGAAGACGGAAATGATCGAGAGATAAAACAGGGAGGACGGAGGAACCCTAACAATCAGTCAGAAGAAATTGTATAGTTTCATGTAGAGTTTACTCAAATTGTTTATCTAAACCCTTTATCAGCAGATGGTAACTTGTGGTCAGTGCATGTTATCTGTTATGATCACTGATGCATTAACATAGACCTTCATTTTATTTGCATTCCGATGTTAATATTTTTGCTTTTTTATTTAATTAAATAGCTTTTCATCTAATATTTTTTGTATACTGTACCATAACAATGAAAACGACATTTTCACAACCTACCAGACAATCACTTAATCTTATTCAGTTGACAGTAGCTATTATCTAAAAACATGGTCAGTTTAAGATTCATCTGATGGCAGTAACATAAACATGGATCAGCTGTATAAATCATGTAAAGGTTCATAGGACAGTAACTACACTGGAAATGGGATTAGGTGTGAATGTTTAAAATGATGATTATATCAGTTTATTTGGGTTAGTACAATAAATACATATATGTAAATGGTGTATTTACTCAAGAAAGTTAATTTGTCCTTTATGGGATGTGGTGTAGATCATAACCAATCACAACGTTGTTCCATGTCATGTTTTCAACGTTAAACAATGTTTGTCTTTGACCTATAACAATGTTGATTTATAGTTGATTTTTAGGTCATCAACCAAAACAGACCAAAAAAACCCACAAATCAACATTGATTCAATGTCCCTTTGCTGTCTGGGTTGATATCCACATGTGCAACAGACAGTTTATTTATATGTGATGGCTGCCGAGCGTATAACACAATTAGCCTAAATCTGTAAAAGCTCACTCAAATTGTATCAGCTCTGTGGGAATCGGCTTGACGAGCTTTAAACATATCCGGCCCGATTCCAATGTGCCGACGCAGACTCACTGCCGAGTCCACCACACACCAGCCGAGCTTGGGCCGATGCTTCATGTTAGCTGGGGCATTACCTTAGTGTGCAAAGAACAGTCACCATTTACATCTAGAAACTGAAGACCTGAAGAAGTACAGGGCTGTTCCCTTAATTCCAACATTTTCTAGCCTATGAAGGAGCATATCTCTTGGAAAATTAGGTGTACAGGTAAAATTTCTTTCCTGTTATGATTCTTTTGCCTAAACTGTAAATAAATATACTTATTAAAATAATAAGATAAAATATTTAGTTTTTAGCTTTACCCAAATTTGTGATAATTTAAATAGTATGCAACATATACATTTGGAAACTACTCCAAATATTGGTTGCATGTCCATTGCAGTGTCAAACTACTTAGAGTATAAATTAATAATAATAATTGCGTAAACAGCTGCAACTAATTAATTGCATGTATTCAAACCTAAAACCTAAAAGACATTTAAGAGATGTGCAAAGTTTGGCATGTGGTCACGTAAAAGCTATGGAGCTATGACTTGTTTATCTGCTTCTCATGAGCAAGTTGAAAATTGGTATTCTGGATGGTAATCTGCAAATGTGTCTCTGATTATAAACTGGTAACACAACCTGTAACACAACACAACCCCCACTCACTGGTATGAATGTATGACTTTAGTCAGGTTATAAGCTAATTCAATTTGCACAAATGTTTAAAATTTGCACTAGCCATACCTACAGACCAGTCAATTCAGGGTCACCTTATAGCTCTTATGTCATATCAGAGTGTAACGCCCTCGACCAATCACACTGCCGACAGCGCCTCAGTCATGCCCACGGACTCAATCTCCCAGCATTCCACACCAGATCAGCTGACTCCGGTTCGGAGGTCAGCTTATCCGCCGAAAGCAAAATCACCTGAGTTTTGCGTTTCAAGGACTATTTAAGATGAACTTTAGCACACACTCTATGTGAGGTATTAAGGCCAGATTTCCCTGACCTTACTAAGCATTTGTATTGATTGCCATTACTGACCTGTTTTGCTCTTTCGACTAGAGTCTTACCCTAGCCCTTTATTTAGCATTTGCCTAGCCATTTATCTGACTGTCTAGCCTGTTTAATGGCTCTTTTGCTTAGCCCCTTTAACTTGTTCACCTGGATTTCTTGTCCTCTCTTTGTCTTTGTCCTTTTGTTGTTAGCAACTTTATGTTAGCTCTGTCCAGTGTTGTTGCTCATTCAGACTCACTGTCTGTTTGCTTAGCCTGTTTGTTTTCTGGTCTTGGTCATTGCTGTTTAGTGCACTGTTACTCGCTACCATTAAAGCCCACGAGTCATTTTAGGATCTGCATCTGTTCTCTCGAGCTATGTTACATAATACCTCGCTAGACTGTCAAATGGCAGATCTAGAAGCCTGTCATCAGGCCATCGGTTCGCAGGGCAAGATGCTAGGTAAACATGAACAAGCCCTAGCTGAATTCTCGCAATCCGTAACTGGCGTTGCACAACAGCAAGAAAGACATCAGACATTGTCGGAGTTACTTTCTAGTGTTCAGGAGATTTCCACTCACTTAAAGAGTATGTCTATTCGAGCCCCTGAAACTGATCCTGGCGTGATGAGTCTCGTTCCTCCTGAGAGGTGGGTCATGAAATCATTCATAATTCCTGTGAAAGTGTACTGCCCTCCTGTCTCACGTGTTCACAGTGCTCATTGACTCCGGAGCTGAGGGGAACCGCCAAGACATCGTGGAGGAGCTCCAGATACCAATGAAACCATCGAGAACCCACCTCACCATCGCAGCACTGGATGGAGAACCCGTGGGCCCTGGAAAGGTCACACATATTACTGCCTCTGTTAGATTGGATGCCAATGCTTTTCATGTAGAGCACATTAGACTTTTTGTTCTGCCACAATTAGAGTTCCAGGTCATTCTTGGTCTACCCTGGTTATTTCAGCATAACCCCCAAATCTCATGGAAAGATAGAGAGATTCAAGCTTGGTCCCCTTACTGTCAAGTGAACTATTTTGTTAGACCTCTACTCCGCATACACTCTACTACTGTAGACAGCCCTATTACTTCTACAGAAATAATCCTTCCTGAAATATACTATGACCTGAAAGAAGTATTCAGTAAGAGTAATGCCACAAAATTGCCACCACAACGTGAATATGACTGCGCTATTGACCTCATAGAGGGGGCACCATTGAATAAGGCCAGAATTTATCCGTTGATGCAGAAAGAAGAAAGGGTTACGGAGGAATACATAGATGAGGCCCTTAAGCAAGGTTATATACGGCACTCTACCTCCCCTGTGGCCTCTGGGTTTTTCTTTGTAAGCAAGAAAAATGGAGGTCTTCAGCCCTGTATAGACTACAGAGGGACTCAATGCTATTACCAAACGCTATCCTTACCCCTTGCCTTTGATTCCGTCAGATTTATAGCAGTTAAGGAGGGCTCGGTATTCCACTAAGTTGAACTTACGTAGTGCTTATAACCTCATTCGTGTGAAAGAAGGTGACGAGTGGAAGATGGCATTTGTCACCACTAGGGGGCACTATGAGTATAGGGTAATGCTGGTTGGCCTTTCCATAGCGCCTTCTTCCAGTCATTCATCAACGACGTCCTGAGACATGATCGGCAGGTTTGTAATAGCTTATATTGATGATATTCTTGTATACTCCCCTGTTCTAGAGACACATGTTAAACATGTCCGTTTAGTTTTCCAAAGACTACTGGAGAACAAACTTTTTATTAAAGGAGAGAAGTGCGAATTTCACTTGCAATCCATCGAATTTCTCTGTTATGTTATTAGTGAAAATGGAGTTGTGATGGATGACTGGAAGGTATAGGCTGTCACCAGCTGGATAGTGCCCCGTACAATCAAAGAGTTGCAACAATGCCTAGGTTTTGCAAACTATTATCAGAGATTTAGCAGGAACTTCAGCATCATGGCAGCCCCTCTCACTGCTCTTTTGAAGGGATCACCTAAGAAACTGTCAGGGAACCCACAGGCTGAGGAGGCCTTTAAGGCAATTGAAGACAGCTTTTACTACTGCGCCCATTCTAAAGCATCCAAACCCCAAGGAAATTTTTGTTGTTGAGGTAAACACATCGGAAGTTGAAGTAGGGGCCGTCCTTTCTCAGAGACATGGAACACCACCTAAGTTGTACCCTATAGCCTTTTACTTGCACAAACTATCACCAGCTGAGAGAAACTATGGTATTGGGGACAGAGAACTGCTAGCGGTCAAACTCGCTCTCGAGGAGTGGCGGCACTGGCTAGAGGGAGCCAATCATACATTTCAGGTTATTACAAATCACAAGAATCTAGAATACCTGCGTAACGCCAAACGCCTTAACCCACGCCAAGCACAGTGGTCATTGTTTTTTTCGAGGTTTGATTTTAGCATCACATATCGCCCAGGTTCTAGGAACACAAAAGCTGATGCCTTGTCCCATAAGTTTCCTATTAATGACAGTAATCCAGGTCCGAGCACACCTGAAAACATCCTCCCAGACTCAGTAAAAATTTCGGCTATTCACTGGGAGTTCGAAGACGACATCCAACAAGCCCTGAGAAACAATCCAGCACCTAATCAGTGTCCTCTGGGGAAGATCTACATACCAGCAAATCTATGTGATCATCTGATCACATGGGCCCACTCATCCCTAACCTCTGGACATCCCGGTGAGACGAGGACCCAACAGCTACTGGTGGGAGACTATGCATCAAGATGTCCATAAGTTTATGGCTTCATGTTCCACTTGTGCTCAATGTAAGACCCCTAGAACACTTCCAGCAGGTAAACTCAAACCCCTTTCTGTCTCAGCCTGTCTTTGGTCACACATAGCCATAGACTTTGTTACTGATCTTCCGTCTTCTGGTGGATATACCACCATATTAACTGTGATTGACCAGTTTTCCAAGGGTGTGAAATTCATCCCTTTTCCACAGCTACCAACCGCTTTTGAGACTGCCGAGGCCATTTTTACACATGTGTTTTGTAACTTTGGTATCCCTGAGGACATTGAAAGCAGTAGGCTGATCGGCACAGGGCCGTGCATCCCCCCTACGAGCCAGGTTTGGCTTTCGACCAGGGATTTCAGGTTTGGGGAATCCAGCAAGAAGGTGACTTCCAAATACATTGGTCCTTTTAAGATAGTCAAACAGATAAATGAAGATCCTGGTCTGATTGCGGACTTCCATAGTCAACATCTGGAGAGACCGGCTCAGTGACTGAGAGGCAGGCCCAAAAGGAGGCTGCCCAGTTCCTGTTTGGCCCGCATGGAGTCTGGGTCCAGAATGCATGGCAGGAGTCCCTCATCAGTCCAGCGCCTCGTCAGCCCCAGTGGGTCTTCTGTTGAGCCTTCTGGGAGGGTTGGTGGTGGTTGTCGCGGGCATCCTCGTTCTTCGGCCATCCCAGACTGTTGGGGGGGGGATGGCTGGGGGTACTGTAACGCCTTCGACCAATCATGCTGCAGAGAGCACCTAAGTCTCTAAGACTTAATCTCCCAGCATTCCACACCAGATCAGCTGACTCCGGTTCAGTGGTCAGCTCATCAGCCGAAAGTGAAATCACCACAAGTTTTGAGTTTCAAGGAATATTTAAGATGAACTTTAACATGCGCTCTATGCGAGGTATTGAGCCAGATTTCCCTGACCTTACTGAGTGTTTGTATTGATTGCCTTTCTGATTACTGACCTGTTTTGCTCTTTCGACTACATCTTAGCCTAGCCCTTTACTTAGCCATTTATCTGACTGTCTAGCCTGTTTGATGGGTCTTTTGCTTAGCCCCTTTAACTTGTTCACCTGGATTTCTTGTCCTGTCTGTGTCTTTGTCCTGTTGTTGTTAGCGTCTTTATTTTAGCTCTGTCCAGTGTTGTTACTCATTCCGTGTTAGCATTGTCTGTTCGCTTAGCCTGTTTGTTTTCTGGTTTTGGTCATTGCTGTTTAGTGCACTGTTTCTCGCTACCATTAAAGCCCATGAGTCATTTTAAGATCTGTGAGCGTCTGTTCTTTCGAGCTATGTTACACAGAGACATTTATATTTTATATTTAATATCTATTACTTAGTGTACATTTACATATTTCATATCTTCATATCTATCTATCTATCTATCTGTCTATTTATATCTATCTATCTATATATATATATATATATATATATATATATATATATATATTCTATTGTACATTTACATATTTCATATTTTCATATATATCCTCTATAAATCCTCTTTATGTCCTGTTCATGTTGAAGTATTGACTTGACTTGGCTTTTTTTGTTTTCACAAAACTTGAAATCCCTCTTAATTGACACAGTCTCACCAAACTTGGTCTCCTGGGATGGTGTTTTTGGTATTGGACAGTACAACCAAGCAAATGTTTTGTAATGTAAGGGGTGTAGTACAACCTATTTTGTTCCCATGCATTGTTTCCTTACCCCCAATGTACCTTTTGGACTATTTAGCCCCACACACCTTTTTGATAATTTTCTTAATGTCCTGTGAGTCAATGTAGGTGTGCTGAGAAGTGAGGACATGACAGGTGGACTTTGGAGAGACACGGAGAGGCTGACTTGACTTTTATTTTTATTTTTTTTCTCCCTAAGGTGCCTTTCAGTGAGTTGTTTGGGGGGAAAAGCAAAAACATACATGGTACTTACACAAAAACATACATGGTACCAAGTACAACGTACTTGTTTTTTTTTTTTGCTCCTCCCAGGTCACCTGCGTATTATACAAAGAAGAATAAACCATTATTTCTGCAGATGCATACTCACATTACATACATATATATGCTTTTTTCTCTCTTCTTCTTCTCATGAACAAGTTGAAAGTTTGTATTCTGGATGCTAAATCTTACAAATGCTTATGCTAATCTACAAATGGGTCTCTAATTATAAACTGGTTTCTTAGAAAATATTCATAGCCACATCGACTCCATTTATGAACAGACCTCAACCATGCACCATCTTAAACTTAAATGGCTGCATTGCCACATATGTGTGGTGTATGCAGTAATGTCCTTAATGTGTTTCAGGTCTGAACAGAGGGCAAAGGCTCCGTCTGAACCAATTTTATCAGAGAGCTTTTGGCTGATGTCCAGCACTGGGCACTCCTCTTTCTTTACCACCTGGTGCAACACAACCCCAAGCCACCTGTTTTATGTATCAACCTGTAAAAAACAATTGGAGAGAACAGTCTCCACAAAAGAGGCTACAACTGCCACATTCTTAATATAAAGCCACTTATGAACCAGAGACAACATCAGAAGTGTCTTACCTCAGATAAGGAAAAAATGAACTGTTGCCCAGTGGTTTAAAGTCCTCTTCAAGTTGAATGTGAATTTTGCATTTAATTTGGAAATCAGTGTCTTAGCATCTGGATTAAGTTTAAAGATGAACAGCATTCACGGTGTCTGAAGTCCAGTGTGAAGTTTCTGCAGTCTGTTATGGTTTGTGGTGTCATGTGATCTGCAGATGTTGGTCCACTGTGTCCAACATTTTAGAGAATCTAATGCTTCTATCTGCTGACAAACTTCAGGGAGATGTTGATTTCCTTCTCCAGCAGAACTCAGCATCTGCCCACAGTGCCAAAACTACTATCAAAGACTTTGCTGACCATGATATTACTGTGCTTGATTGCGAATCTAGGGGCTATTGTTTAGAGCAAGATAAGAAACATATGACCCAGCAATAAAAATGAGCTGAAGGCCATTATCATAGCAACCTAGGCTTTTAATAACATGGCATGGCCACAAGCTGATGCCACCATGCCTTTCCTTTAGGAGCCCTATAAGTATTGAGTGTGTAAATAAAAATACTTTCTAGAAGTTGAACATTTATGTATTGTACTTACTGTTCTATTTAATCTTATTTTAGAAACATTCTTATATTTGGAGATGTTGGATTACTGATTTTCTGATTATGAACTATAGTGATTAAAAGTAAGAAAACAAACACTGCACTGCACTGATGACACTCAGAGATGTCAAGCTAAATCTTAAATTAAATCCTACATTTTAAGGAGCATAAAAATATTATTTTTACGATGCCAGTTAATTTGGCCAACAGATGACAATTTTTATAATTTTTATAATTATTTTTATAATGATTTTTCATCTACTTCTTCTTCGTCTATCCAAAAATGTTTAACCAATCCTCACAATACTGATGTCACTGTAAAAAAAAATCTTGACATGTATAAACAACATGGCAATCACACATCTATTAGTTTTTAAAGGAGGCAGAGCTGGATTACTTAAGTAGCTATAATTCATGATTGGTGATATGGACACTAGTACTACAATTTCAGTATATATTTCTAAAGATTGGGGCATGGTCATGACAAAATGGGGCATGTCTCAGGATTGACCAATGTGTTTGCTCACAGAGGAGTTTTACCCCAGCATTTTACCCATTCATTTAGTGAAACACACACACTAGGGGCAGCCATTTGACTAGGTTTCCATCAGTGGTAGTTCCAGGGATAGACCTACTAGTACAAATTGTCCACTGGATGGTGCTATTCATCAGAGCCTGAATCTCAATGCGGGATTGCAGGTATTCTTCATAATTATATCGAATCCTACAAGTCTAGCACTTATAATGTGGGAACATCCTGTACACATTTACCACACTGTTTAATAATGTTCAGACATTTGCACCAATGTGGAATGTGGGGCGACTGACCAGGTGGACTACTACCAGCCGATGAGCAGGCTCTGCAGGATTTAATTATATGGATTGAAAACATGCAAATATGGATAAAGGGTAAATATACATCATCTGGAGTTTGATTTTAATAGCTGCTATTGAGTGAAAAGAGATGAAGCAGTGGAGACAAAGGATAGTGGTAAAATTGGAGATGTAGTACCCCCCACCCCAGCAGAAAAGTGTATATTAATCCCCACTATGTGAAACATTTAAAGGGGTGGATAAATAAATTATTTTTTCCTTTGGTCTATACCTTTAGAACTGTATGCAATAGCACAAACTGTATATTAAACCCTATAACCTGAGCCCGCCTGCATCTGCTTGCCAAATATTTTATAATATATTTTTTTTTGCCATGTATATGTTCATTTGTTTTCAAAATATGACATCCAGGAAGTAAGTAGCAATGTTGCTGACAGAAAACATGCTAAAGGATTTGGTTGTTTTCCTCAACAATATAATATAAAAAGAGAATATTTGCTTTAGTCAAAACGGTTCATAATCTTGAATCTTTTACATATGTTATTTTCATGTGCATGTACAATGATGAGCTGCCAGTGACATCTACAACCCTTACAAACAAGCTGGCCTCAACAGAGCCAGTGTGGGAGGTGGGTTCAACATCTCCACGAGTCCATTCAGCATAGCCACACCACAGCTCTGAGCCCTAGAAGACAGAAAATGTAACTAATACCACCTGACCAAGCACAAAAAGGAAACTCCACAATTTGATAAGTTGTTCAGCCTCTTCTTGATGACATTCGCAATACCTGCAAGGCTCATTACCACCCAAGGATGGGATTGGCAGACAATAAGAGAATACTGACAACTAAGGTGAAAACTGGCATGGTGCAATATTTGAAGGGCAAAAAACAGGGGATCAAGTCAAACAATGGCTACACAATTAATTTTAATGTGTACATTAGCAAATTTCACACACCCAGTATGCATGGACTGTCCTATGATGCGGCCATGGATTCATTCAGACATTATATCTTGGGACTGGACACCATATGTCTGGACACCATTCACAACTGTACAAGTTACAGACTGTCCCTTGACTTGGCTAGCATGAAGTTTGGAGCTTGTGGAAACTACAGAAACAACAGAATAGGACTGTAGCTCCACTGTAAGAGCATGTAAAAGGCCCTCATTAGAAAAGCAAACATAGCCACTGTGAGATAAATGTGAGGGCCCTCTGGTGTTTGTGAAGTGGATGGACACATGGGAGGTGTAAGTATGCTCAGTAATCCATCCAGTGATTTTAGCAAATTGTCAAGTTATCTAAATGATATTGTGCTGAAATACAGATAGCATTGGCATGGTAAACATTATTTATTGTGGTAAAGATAAAGGCAAAATCAAAAGTATTCAAAAATTGAAACCTACAAGACAATATGTACACTGTAACTAATTACACCCATTTAACTTTAATTTTTTAGGTAGGCTTTTCACACAATGTTCGAGTTTAGTTGTGGGATTCTGTGGGATCTTCTGCTCATTCAGCCAGAAAAGATTTAGTAAGGTTGCACACTTATTAAACAAAAAGGTCTGTCCTGAAATCAGTGTTCCCAATTATCCCAAATGTGTTCAGTGGGGTTGAGTTTAGGGATTCAAGCAGGCCGTTTGTTTTTTCTTTCACACCAACATTGGTAAACCATGTCTTTATTGACCTTTGTGCACAGGAGCATTGTCATGCTAAAGCAGGTTTGACTTATGCTGCTTTTACCAGTAAAGTGGAATTCTTTCAGTTCAATTCAATTTTATTTCTATAGCCCTTTTTACCAATACACTTTGTCCCAAAATATTTCTTATCTTTTCAATGTTTCTAACATGATAGAAGGCTATCCTACTGATATCTACATGAGCTTCTAGAGTCAAGACTAGAGTCAATAATAACACCACGGTATTTTACTGCTGCACATGATGTAACTAAGAAAACATCCAGACTTAGTAGAAGACAATTATTCAGCATCCAGTGTCTTAATTCCTTACACTTTCCTCAACTTTACTAAGCCGGTCTATCTCCACTGGCTTTGCTGACACATAACTGTGTATCAGCATAGCAGTGTTTACAAATAGTACTACACAGAGCATAGATAAAGCAAATAGCCACAGATCTAAAATGGAAACTTGTGGAACACCAAACTTTACCTTAGTATGCATAGAGAAGTCAACAAATGTTTGTAGTATCTTATTTGAAATGTTTTTCAATGCCTGCAGCACTGTAGCATACGGTAATATTATTTAACGTTTGAGATTGGATGGAAAATTGGATGAAAATGGATTTAATTGGTTAAAAAACGTTTTTTATTCTTTAAATGTTTTTGTTTCAATAACTCCTAAAAGTATGGTCAATACCTAATTTATCACTTAAGAACAAAGAGCTCTTCCAAGCTTTTAACACAGAGCTTATGGGACATTCTACCAGAAACGTACATTTTCTGTCCTATATCTGTATAATCCAAAAATGCTAAAAACTGTATAGATTATTAAATTCTGTGAGCTCTGTAAATGAGATTAATTTATTAGGATATTAACATATTTTAAATTATTTTAATTAAAACCCTTTTTAAGATTTACAAATCCTGACTGCCCTCAACCAAATTTAAGCTTTCATCTTGGATATAATATTCATAGTGGATATAATAAAAAAAGGATTTTTATAACTTTAATTAATTAATTAAATAACAATTCAAAGTTATTATTTACATAAACTGACTTTTACAAATATATAGCAACCTATGAGTAAGCGACAGCATTTGCCCAATGGGAACACTGAAGTTGGTCAAGAGTTCTCTCTCTGAATTGTATGATTTTTGGCCAGGCCCTGTCACTCTAAACTATCCCAGTAAATGATCAAATTGTTGTGAATCCAGAAATGTCTAAAAAGGTTTCATGCTGACAGTTTTGCTGCTAGCATGTTAGTCCTGTGTGACAGGACCTGACAGACAAGTAGGGTATCAGCAAAGAGCCTGCACCATGTAGAGACATTATATTTCTTATTTTTGCAAAGTTTCTAAGCTGATAGAAGGCTGTCCTAATTTTATCATTTACATGAGCTTCAAATAAAAGACTGGGGTCAGTTATCACACAAAGGTCTTTTACTGTTGCACATGATTTACTGAAAAAAAAAAAAATTGTGCAGATGAAGATGGGGGTAGATATACACCAGTACATGTTCTGTGTATTCTGTATTCTGTGCCATGTTCTGTGTATTCTGTATTCTATTACCATCTATTATATTCGATCGGAATATTCCTAATCGTAATTACAAAAAGAAAAAAAATATGTTACCGGTGAGCAATAGGAAAATACTATTTGCATCAAACAAATTAATTAGGAACCCATTCTAGCATATCGAAATTTGTCTGTGACAGGGCCTGACATTTTAGGCATACAATGCATATAAAATGTATTTTGTTCAAGCGTTATTATATGCTGAGATGTGTTTTCTCATAGTTTAACATGTCCTTCATATGGCTCAATGTTCAAATTCAAGAATAAGAGCTTATCTTTCTTCCCAAGATTTTTAGAAGTAAAAATGTTCATTTTCTGGTAGAATGTTTCTTATGTCTACAAAAATGCTAAACAATCATCACCATCCACACAGAGAAATACTTTTTTTAAATGTCATATTCCCCAGCCTTTTCTTCCACTTTTTTGTACTTTGCTTTGCCTTTTTTCTGCATCTCCTCTCACTCTCACTGTCCTCTTCCCCTCTCCTACTTTCCATTTTTCATACTGGTTTTCATTCCCATTTCATTGTTTTTTTTTCACCCTCCCCTTTTTTCACAGGAACCTTAGTTTCTTCTTTTTCTCTATACATTTTCTCTCTATTCTCTTTTTTCAATAGTTTCAGTACTTAAAGGGAAAGAGAAAGGAGAAGGGGAAAGAATGGGGTTGGTTCAGTCAGTGTAAAAAACTTCCTTCTACTTGCAGCTAGACCCAACTATAGCTAATGTCTGAATGTGTTTGTGTGTATACTTGGGCTCTTGTGTGTATACTAAAAGGTTCTTAATTTCTAAGACTGTACATTCCATTCCATGGCACTGGTTAGGGCCACTTAGGAGATTAGAGGCAGCAAGAGCATTTTGAGCTCCATACTCAGAACAATAACTTCAACATGAAAATTATATTGTAGCTGCTATGCTATAGGCTTGGGGATTCAAATGCATTGACTGAACATGGAAATTTGAGAACAAACAGTCATGAAATCAGTGTGCAAGCCTAAGTAGTATAGAGTGGCTAGGAAAAATATTAAAATGCAGAATTAATAAAGAAACAGATGAATCTCTCTTTCTCTCTCTCTCTCTCTCTCTCTCTCTCTCTCTCTCTCTCTCCTCCATAAGTAAGAAACAGAAAAAAGGCTAGCATGATGGAATGGCAGGCTTGAAGGGGAGAGAAAGGTGAAAGACAGATGAAAGTGAAAAGAGATAAAAGCCAGAGTGAGGAGGGTGCAGGATAAAGCAAAGGAGGAAGGGAGGCCGAGATGAAAGCAAAATGAGAAAAGATAAGAACAGAGTGAGGGAGACAGAAAGGGAAACGGACGGAGAGATAGTGTATGGTGCAGCAAAAGGGGTAACCATGGAAACAAGAAGGTACAAAAGAAGAGGGGGGGGGGCTTTTGATTTAAAAGAATGAAACTCAGAAGAACATGAAAAAGTAATTCTGGCTGAAATTTGTTAGAGTGAGGGATAAACACAAAGAACAGGAAAGTCACATGGAAGGGGACAGTAGCTCCTTGTGACCTATAAGGAGACCTGCAAATTAGGATTAGAGCACAGTCAGGCACTGTAGAGACACCTAGTGTTATGGGCAGTGCAACTTCAACATAGGCCCTCAAATTGTATTTGGAGCAACACTCATTCTACCAATGTAAACTTAAAAACTCTAAAATCTTAAATGATATGTCCTGGTTGAGTGAATGAATATTGAGAATTTAACGACTCATTACTACAGCCATGTTGAAAACCATCCTTCATTATCATACAGGACACTGCACAGCACATTAACATTTATCAATTATTATTCCAAATTATGAAGCAGGAACAGTGTGGTTTGTTTCTCATATGACAGTTAGGGGTGTTACCCTATGACCTTGGTCGGGCAAAGAAGCATTTGTGTCTAATTCAGTGAACTTGAAATGATGGTAGTGTGTGTATGGGTGATTCATTCATACACAATCACTGTGGCTTAAAATTTGCTTTCATGTTTGCCTATCTATACAGAATAGGAGGCAGACAGTAGGTTCTAATTCTATGGGTTTGAATCTCTCATGCCTCTCTTTTCTTTACCTCTTCCTCTTTTCCCCTCCCCCTTCTGTTTTACTCTTGCTCTCTCTTTCTCTCTTTTTTCATTTGCTTTATGTTCTCACTCACCCTACCTCTTGATCTCCCTTCTCACTCTCTCACTCTCCCTCTCCCTGCTTCCACTCTCATCTACCCCACCTTCCTCATGCACACTGTTGTTTTTCTTCATTTCCTTTTCCCTCCATCTTCCTCCTTCTATAGCTCTTTCATACTACATCACCCCCCCCCCCCCACACACACACACACACACATACACACACACATCTTTTCTTTTTTATATTCCTTGGTGAATGCCCTTCTCCTCTCCACTCTCAACTTTTTCTCTTTTTTATTGTCTTTTTTTCTTGCTGTTTTAATTCCTCTCTCCTTTATTAACAGTCACAACTTTTCAACATTCTGTCACTCTATTCTGTTGCCCAGTGCTAAATCTCTTATTTTTGCATGTGTTTGTGCATTTGTGGAAATTTACATATTTTGCAGTGCAGTTGCTGATTTCTGAGGGATTGTGCTAAAAGCTTGTAGGTATTAAAATGATCACACTCCTAATTTCTAAATTCGTGGAACTTGTCCATGGTCTTGTGCATGTAACAAAATACAAACTGCAACTATTGTGTGAAAATGATTAAGACATCAAGAAAGCTACTTCAATTAAAAGACATGAAGGTTTTCAAAGAGGGGAACAGCTAGTCCTCACTTCACCCCAGTGAAGATAGATAGGTCAGCACATCCTAACTGGGTAGCTATTCGCTTAAATTAGTAAGTAAATAATAAGAAAGCTTAACACAAATTCTCTCTCATCCTAGATGTTTTGGCTATGCATTCCAGGCTTGCATTTCTACCCTCAGTACTATATTTCTCTCTCACTGACTTCAGCGACATCTAGCCTGTCTGCTTATCTCTCCTCCATAGCTGAATCTTTCTGAAAATATTGCATCCTCCTTTCAGGATCAGAATCCCAACATACCCTGGAGAAGTGTAATTCAGATGCACTCACTAGCCAGTTTATTAGAAATATCATAATAATATCCCTCCCCTTATGCTCTCATTTCTTTTTTGCATGTGTTCTATGCTCACATGATTGCAACTGTTAACATTAGTGAGGGTTGGAACATGAATTCATATTGTTGTTGATTCATCATAACAGGCAACATTTTGCTATCATTAACTACCCAGTGAGTCTGTGCCCACTGTAACTTCAGATTCATGTTCTATGCTGACAGGAGTGGGACCCAATTGGTCATTACGTTGTAAAAAAGTTTGATGTGTTGTGCTTATTTAAGTTATTGTATCCTTCCTCTCAGCTCGAACTAGTCTGGCCATTGTTTTCAGGCATCTCTCATCAACAAGCTCTTTCACCAGCAGAAATGCTGGTCACTGGATGTTTCTTGTTTTGTCACATAATTCTGCGTAAACAATGATACTATCAACCATTCAAAGTTAAGACCACTGAGATCACTTTTATTCTCCCCATGATATCTATGAACATTGACTGAAGCTCTTGACCCATCTATATCAATGTATTCAGATACTACTCTTTTTGTGAAAGTGGACTAAAAATTGTATATAAATTTACGGTTAAAAACATGCCATTTCTAGACTATCTGTCTATGGCCAGTTATCTCATACTTTTAGTTTTAGTTTTACAACATTTTATTGCTCCTTAAATGAGTATGACACTTATATAACGTTGAAGGATTTATCATTTTGATCCTGAACTAGCAAACACTATCTGATGTGAGCTGAGTTTTCTGTCACTCATGTGAATAAATGTAACATCTTAAAAATTAGAAATTAAATTTAGATGTTGCAGTGTGCCTGAAAACAAAAGAAATAAGAATTGTGTGCAATTTTATGTCTATTTTTTTGTTTTGCTGTGAAAATAACATAAAATGTGTACCTATAACTCTATAATATGTATTGTTAGTAAAAATAATAAAATATTATACATTACTGGTCACTCATTACTTTAAAATCCATTACTTATGTATTCCCTGTGGAAAGTAATTTGTTACACTACTTATTACATTACTCTTGCATTACTTTGCAACATCGGTAAAGACATACTGTTACATAATTGCCAGTAAACAATAATCTTTAACATTAAACCTTACATGTCACATGACACATGTCAGTACAAATCCCTGTCCAAATAAGAATGACACAAATTCTCTTCTTCATGTACTGCATGTATGATACTACAAGCTTGTTCATCTCTACTTGTTACTTGAACTGCCTTGTTGGGGTCAGGGTACACTTACCTTGAGTATCACTCTGGGTCTGGGGGACTTTTGCTATGTTAGCAATGTTTGTCATGTTAGCATGTTACTTTGCAGGTGCGTAGACATATTTAATATTGTGTTTACCGTAGTGAATAGTTTCTGGCCTGGACACACTGCACATTATATAAGGCATGTGTGTATCTTTACCCCTCAAAACCTAAAAGATCACTTTTGCATTTTTTGTCCCAAGTCATGTGGAAAGGGGTAAAGTTGTTACACATTTTAAAAAATATGGTTGCAAATGTATAAAACTCTTATTCTACTAGTTTCCCTCTTAGTCCTTAAAGCAGCTTACATATATAAATTGATATAATGTAAAAGCAGCATACATATAATATTTGATAAAAGCTTTAATATTCTATTATTTGATATAATATTATTATTTTAACTTAATGTTATTATTATTTAAAAAACTATTTAATTATTATTTAACATAGTGACAAGCAGCTTATTAAGCATTTAAGATCATGGCTTTTTCTGGCCTAGATTTCTGGGTTTCTGAGTCATGGTTTCCCCTTCTTGGGAAAAAATATTAAGTTACAATCTGTGTTCTTCCTGTTATCACTTAAAGTTGTTTGTTTGTAGAAATTGGGACAGAATTTGGTAAGACTACAGCACCAACTAAATAAAGGCATAGGACTAAAATAGAGTGTACTTTTACAAGACTGTTCATCTAAGGTATATGCTTCAGATTGATTATTTAAAAAAACTGTTTTTCTGGCACTTTAGTGTATAATGCGAACAAGTGCAAGGCTTTTAACTACACTAAGTCAGACATTAATCCAACATAGCATGATCTTCAAGAGAGTACTGACAACCGAAAGAAGCTGTGATACAAGCCTGGAAAAGTATACCATTTCATATCTACCCATCTATCATATATCAAACCTTAAATGTCTTTAGCATATAGCAAAAATGAAAATTTAACCTTGCTGTTCCAATAGATTTAGAGGGGACATGTCCATTTTAGCACCCATTTTCTTCACTCTTACCTTAACTGCCCACAAGTACAATGCCTAGAATGAATATTTGCCCTCCTTGAACCTTTCACACATTTTTATTGATACTGAAGTGAACTCAAATAACTGATAATTAGTAATGTTGAAGGAAAAATATAATGTTAGCAATATTTTCACCAATAATATTATATATTATGTTAAAAAATATTGTAAACATAGCATAAGTTCCATGTGAAATCCCTAAATTTGTGCTGTTGCAACCATCTGCTTAATTGAATGGAGAACAACTGTTTGGAATTAATGTGACACATAATCTCTGTAATAATTACACCTGTGCCTAAAAGGCTCCAGACTTTGTATGACTTTGTAACATACCAAAACAAGCAGCACCAGAAACAACAATGAGCTATGAAAATGGCTATAGACTTTTAAAGTTCATTGGTTGAAATAGTGCAAGATTGGAATTGGGATAAAAGAATGTGAAAGTGACTAATACCTGAAAAAAATACAGTATAAATACTTTGCTATACATACTAGTATTTTAAGAGATAAAGGTTAAGACATAAAGATGGTCTCTGTGTCCCTGGTCTCACACTTTGCATGTATGTAAATGTGGAAACACAACACCAGCTAAGTTGTGTTGATTCTCAGCAGCTTAACCAGTCCAAGAAAAGGCCAACTTCCCCATTTCCTTGTCTGAAACTCAAACTGTTTTTTCTTCTCCCTTTCTCTTAGTTAGGGGATTTAAGTAGTTTCAAGCTGCATGTTATGATTTCAGAATTTTTTTTGTATTTAGCTTACCATTAGTTTTCTGTGTTTGGGTGCATGGGTAGCAATTAAATGAAGGTTTTCACTTAACATTAAAATATTGCCATTAAAACAACTTGCTGTGTATAGTGTGCTTGCTGTAATAGCAGCATCACACACTTTAACAATAAAATGACATGTCGGGTTTCGTTTCAAAATACTTAACTTAAATTCTGAGTCCAATTCCACTATCTATGTCTATCAAGGCACAACCCATAGTAGAGAAACAGCTCATTTTGAATGGTAGAGGTGTACAATGGAAATGCAACATGCACTAGATAGTCCTGGGCCTGCACTTGCTGGCGAAGAAGTGCTACTGTATGGATTTTACAGAGACAATTCTATATAGTCTTTTTGTAGAGACTTGAAGAGAAATTAAATACACAAAGTATAGAGTAAACCTTTGCACAGAATGTTTCTCTCTATAACTGGTATAAACACATACACACACAAACAGAACACAAAAGTCTACTTAGTGTGAACTATTGTTTGTGCATTATTTAATGTGTAAGAGTGATTTTAGGGTTGTTTATTTATTTTTACAGAAGTCTGATAGCTCTGGGCAAGTGGACAAGTTTGAGCTTTTTTTTCTTATTTTACTCAGAGATGCAGGACTGGATCAGAGCCAGCATATTCATTCTTTCCCTCTACTTTTACTGTTGATTCTATTCTCCCTATTCACCCATAGGCATGGCCATATATTGTTTTATGTCTTGAGGCATTTCTTCTTTCATGCAGTTTCTTAGCTATTCTGACACTTATGTCTGTTTTTTCCCACTTGCACTCTTTCTATTTTCTCTATTTTCTGTCTCTCAACTTCTGGCTGTGCCCACCCTCCTCCCAACCTCCCTCAATCTCTCTTTATCTGTCTCTCTCCCCTCCCTTTTCAGATATCTTTCCCTCTATCCTCTTGCTCTCTGTTCATTCCTCTCTCACACACATTCATTTTATCTCTTTCACACCTAAACACACACACACACACACACACACACACACACACGTCTTCTCTTCCTTGTTCCCTCTCATTCTCTAGGTACTTTCCTCTGTCGTGTTTCCTCTGTCTTTGTTTCTTTTTACTTTGCTTATTTAATTATTACAGTTTCCTGTTCAGCAATTTGAAAATTTTCACCTTCTATTCACACAGTACACAGTGTTAAATCCACTCAGGTGTGCTCCTTTTTAGAATGGACAGATTGAAAGAAGTGGGTGCCTTTGTGAGACGACAGGGTCGGGCCCTTCTGTTATCGAACCTACTCCTGTAGACTTACTCTGGTACTCTGCTTTTTTCTATAAACAGGAAACAACCAAGGACCACTAACCTTTGGAATACACCCAGAAAACAGGCACCAGGTCCCTTCATACACTTACCAAAACTACAACTACAACAGTTAAAAATTCTCTCTTTTTTGCTGTTCATATCTTTACATTTTTTTATTTTCCTCCCTTATCCTTCTTCTCTCATCCTCTACTCTGCTCTGCATTCCGAGTCTATCTTTTTCATGATAATTCTTTTTTCACCCTCCACCATTCCCCTTTTCTACTATTTCTCTTACCTTCACTGCATTCTCTTTCACTCTTCCGTTCCTCATACAATCCACACCCTCCCTAATTCACCCCTCCCTACTCTTTCTTTCTGTCTTATTTCTTTGACCTCATCTTTTCTTATGTTCTCGCTATCCCTCCCCCAGTTTCTTTTCCTCCTTTTTTGCTGCATTCTCTTTCTCTCACCCTCCCCCACACCACTCTCTTTCTATTTCTCTGTCATCCCCCATACCTCTCTCAACCCCCTCCCTCTCTCTTCCTCTCATTCTCTCTCCCCTGTCTGTCTCCCTCCCTAGCTCTTTTTCCAAAATGCTTTTCTCTCTCCTTTTCTTTAGGCACTTTTTTCACACTAGCTTTCAGACATTGTATAATGTCTTGCAGCTAAATTATTTTCAAATTCGGAAATAAACAGACCAAGTGTAAGTGTTACTACCTACAGCTAATCTAGGAAGTACATTATATAGCACATATGACAAATTTATGTATATTTGTGTGGATGTTTTCATGGCTTACAATCTGTTTTTGAAGGATATGTGGCTGAGGGTGTGTATTTGTGTATCTAAAGAATAAAAGCAAGGGCTTATATTTGTATAGGCTATTTAGACCTATATGTTTCCATTGGGGCCATGTAGTTTGAGTGTGTTAATATGAGAAAGAGAAGTAATACAAAAGTATGTATGTATTTGTGTACACACTAGTATGTGTGAATGAGAGAGAAAAAAGAAGACAGAAGGGCACAGGGGGAAAGAGAAAGAAAGAAAAGTGTGTGTGTGTGTGTGTGAGAGAGAGAGAGAGAGCGAGAGAGAGACAGACACAGAGAGAGAGAGCGACAGAGAAAGAGAGAGAGAGAGAGAGAGAGAGAGAGAGAGAGAAAGAAAGAGAGGCCGGCACAGTCAGTTCTGATAACAGAAACAGTGGGAGGAGGAGGATGAGCAAAGGCACCACCCCTTTCTCTCTCTCTCAGCTATAAATAAGAGGTAGGTTTTTTTCCTCCACACTTCACTTGAAGGATGAGAGCTTTGAAACACCTTAAACATCACTCCAGGAGCAATGTGGTAAGTACAGTTTTAACACCCAAGCTTTAACACTATAGGTAACGGCATTGCAAGTTCGCTTTTAAAGTTTGTTTTAAAATTGTTGTCCAAAAAGTTTCACTTTTTAAAATGACACCAGAGTGACTGAAGTATATATTTTATTCCTCACCATGTTCTTGTCAGTTTAAACTAGTGTGTCTCTCATTCACACTTACATGTTCTTATCATACACTTTCTATCTATCCCTCTCTCTCTCTCTCTCTCTCTTTATATAT
>JAOVVF010000032.1:9856973-9873193 GCA_028565595.1 Duopalatinus emarginatus | reverse complement strand
GTATAGGCATGGAGCTAAAACTAAAGCCAGATTAAATGGGTATCTGTTTATCCAAACATACCATTATTCCTTATGCTACTTTTGGTCTCTAGGGCTTAATGTGATTAAACCCTAAGAAACCTTCTTACAACTATATTAACGGTCCCTGTACAACACTGTGCACCATCGTTCCCAAATGAAACACTACAGTGATAAATTACAGTTTGCAGACATGGCAGGACCATAGATGCAAGACAGAATGATTGTAAAGTTAAGCAGAAATATAATAATTTAACAGAATAATGCTCATTTAGACCTACTAAGCCACCTGGACAATGCTACTACAAAATAGTCCAGAATGGACATTTCTGTTTTAAATGCTGTTTTTAAGGCTTGAGGTATCCAGCCAAGCTAAGCAGGGCAAGTCTTGTTTACGTTTTGTATAAGCTTTAATTTTGTTTGCACATCGTTGTGAATATACTGTTGACAAAGTTCTATGTTAAATGTTGTGCTCTGAACAACACTGTATATTAATAAATTTACGTTTGAAAAAACAGCTGTTTTTAAATAGCACAAAGACGACAAAAAATTTATTAGGTCTCCAAAATAGGCTTTCACCTATCCTTTTCAGTTTAATACAGCATCACATACAGTACTTCATATTACAAAACTAAAACCTTGAGGTTATAAGGATAGTTAGGAAATGGAGTGGACTAATGGCACCTACAGTTTAACACTAGCCAACAGCACTGCTGCAGAAAAACAGATTTATTTTCTACTTTCCCTTTAGCAATAATGCTTATGGTTACAATGACATTTAAGTTAAATGAGGTAACAAAAAGGAACAGATGTGCTTCAGTGTCATCCTCCTTCATTTACCCAGGGCTTTGTCCAGGTTGGTCTTGATTGCATCTAAGAAGTCTGTGGTGTTGACATAGTGCTCATTAACCTTTACACTGTAGTCAAGAAGAAAAACAAGTTACAAATAAGTAAAATGAAAAAAAAAAAAAAAAAGAGAATACTGAAAAACTGCATAAAAAAAGTTGGCACCATCTAAAGTCTCATCATAGGCACATTTTGCAAAATGCCTTGATAAAAGTAATCATTTGCTGCATGACTTTGTATAAGAAAGAATTTGCATAGACTATATTAAAAAACAACAAAACATAAATTACTTTGAGAGCCCATGAATGCACCCAGCAAGATCCTTGGTCATGATTCCATTCTCCACAGTGTCCACACACACTTGTTCCAGAGTTTGAGAAAATCTGGGGATATAGCAAGGATGATATTGATGTCAAATCACACACACACACACACACACAAACAGCAAAACTCTGGTACACCACTCTAATATCTGGTAGATTCCCCACAGGGCACAAAGTCCATGAGCTTGCTGAAATATTTGGTATGCATTGAACACTATACTTCCTTCAGCCCAGAGTTCTATTGCCTTGATAGCATAAGATTTTCATGTTCCACGGTGTGTTGCATGACATCACAGTTGTGTTCGATAACAGAGATCTAGTGACTAGGTGAAAATGGTAAAACCCTAAACTCAGATGAGTTTTACTCTAACCATAATTTGGCATCTAGACATGTGTGGTGGCACAGTGTCCTGTTGGAAAAGGCCAAACCCTCAATAAATGCAGGACATGAATGGGTATAACCTGTCAGAAAGGAGTCACACACACTGTTTACCTGACAGACATATTTGTAGACATACCAGAGGTCATTTATTTAAAAAATGAACTCATTATACAGATTCATTACACACAGATATTTCTAGCATTTATTTCTTTTAATGTTGAATATGGCTTACAGCTAATGCAAAAGCCAAATGAATATATTAAATATAATGTTATTAAATATAATACAGAAATTGTGGGCTACTAAAAAATTATGTACAGTAAAATGTACTCAATAATTGATTACTTTTTGCTAGAATTACTGCATCAGTGTGGTGTGGCATGAAGCCAATGAGCCTGTGGCACTGTTCAGGTGTTATGGAATCCCAGGTTGCTTTGAATACAGCCTTCAGCTCGTCTGAATTGTTAGGTCTGCGCTCTCATCTTCCTATTGACAATAGACCATAGACACTCTACAGGGTTTAGGTCAGACGAGTTTGCTGGCCAAACAGCGATACCATGGTTATAAAACCAGTACTTATATATATATATATATATATATAAAGTCGTCAGTGTGGGCAAGTCCTGCTAATGAAATCTTCTTGAATGGCCTATTCTTGACAATCCTTTTAAAAGTGAGGTTCTTCCTGTTTATTTTGCACCTTTTTCTATCACACGTTACCCTTCCACTCAACTTTCCATTAATATGTTTCCAAACATCACCTATGATTGTGTAGCCTACGGAACAGGACAATTTAAAGGCTAAGGAAACCTTTGCAGGCTTTTTATGTTGATTGGCTGAATTAAAATTTAAAAAACAAATTTAAATAATTGCTGAAATTCTAATTTATTTAGATGCACCAGTGTGTGTGTGTGTATGCATGTATACATATATAGAGAGAGGAGTGTGCATCAATGCTTACATGAGCAGAATTTATTTTTGTTTTCATTCATTGTTGCTGCTCCCCTTATTAAAGTTGCCACAGTAGATCAAGTTTGCATTTTGATATGGCACAGATTCTTTTGCCAGACGCTTCTCTCCCATTAACCGATTTTGAAACAAGTACTATGGGTGCACTGCACCCCCAGTGGCAGGATTGAGCAAACAAACTATATGACTTGTGTGGTGTAAAATTGTCCTTTTTTATTAATTCCAGAATTTTTCCTGTAAAACTCTATAAAGTCAGCAGCAAGAAACACTCAGGAACAATCTACACCCATTCTCTTATTTTACACTCACATGGTTTAATGATTGTTGATATGAAGTGTGCCTTACATCATTTAGATATTCATCTAAAACTAACAGCATTACTGGTTTCATGGACCATGTAACAAGTAATTCCAATAAATTCCTAGGAAATTGCATCTAATACATTACTTTAACCACTAGCATTAGGTAATGCTAAACAGTCGAAAACTCATAGCACAACTGCAATACATACATTTCATGTATGTATTTTAATGCAATACATTTCATGTACATTTGTTTTAAGAATTACATGTATATGAAGTAACTAGGTGGATTTAACTGACATCAATATTTGACAAAACAGTTTTCTGGCCTTTTCCAAATTTTTTCCTCCATCATACCATTTTCAACAAGTCCTAAAAAAAAGGAGGGTGTCTGTATTGGAGTTGCATTTCACAAATTACCTTTGCATAGCATTTGAGTATATATATATATATATATATATATATATATCAAATTCCCTGAACCCTGTCAATAAGCAGCTATGCCTGTACCTACATAGGAATAACATTCATGAAAATCAGAATGTATGCCTTTTCATAGCACTAAGACCGCATTGGCTAAAATGGCACATAGCCTACTACTGGCCCCTGATCAGGATCATCCTTGCTTGTGCTGCTTGATCTTACTGCAGCTGTTGTCGTCAATCATACTGTTCTCCGTCACAGATTAGAACATGTTGGACAGAATGGCAATCTCCTAGCTCAGACCTTATTTCACTGATTTAACCAAGTTTGTAAATGGGAAGCATTCTACAAGGTTCTGTTTCAGCCCCACTGCCTTATCTTGCTATACATGCTACCTTTGGGTAAAATTATTTATAAACTTGATATTAGCGTCCACTTTTATACCAATGACACTGTTGTGTGTATCAGAAAAGCTAGCTGAGGAATCGAATCTATTAATTCATAATAATTCCACATATGGCAGCAAGGTGTCACCTAGGTAGTGCTGTTGCCTCACAGTAAGACTGGCATATATTTTAAGTGTTTATTTCTTTTGATTTGATGATAACTGACAACTAATGAAAACCCCAAATTTAGTACCTCAAATTAGAATATTACTTTCCAATACAAAAAAGGATTTTTAGAAATGCTGGCCAACTGAAAAGTATGAACATGAAAAGTATGAGCATGTACAGCACTCAATACTTAGTTGGGGCTTCTTTTGCCTAAATTACTGCGGCAATGCGGCGTGGCATGGAGTTGATCAGTCTGTGGCACTTCTCAGGTGTTGAGAGCCCAGGGTGCTCTGATGGTGGCCTTCAGCTCTTCTGCATTGTTGGGTCTGGTGTATCGCATCTTTCCACAATACCTATTGACAATAAGGTCAAGCGAGTTTGCTGGCCAATAAAGAACAGGGATACCATGGTCCTTAAACCAGATACTGGTAGCTTTGGCTGCATTGACCTTGGACCTCAGAGTACACACTTGAGAAGCACCAACATGACTGCGTAAACTTTACAAGCAACATGGATTCTATGCCTCTCCCCTCCTCCTCCAGGCTCTGGGAACTTGATTTCCAAAAGAAATGCAAAATTTACTTTCACCAGAGAACATAACTTTGGACCACTCATCAGCAGTCCAGTGCTTTTTGTCTTTAGCCCAGGCGAGACGCTTCTGACGATGTCTCTTGTTCAAGAGCAGCTTGACACAAGGAATGTGACAGCTGAAACCCATGTCTTGCATACGTCTGTGCGTGGTGGTTCAGCTGCAGGCCAGTCTTTGTGAATCTCCCCCACATTTTTGATTGGGTTTTGTTTTACAATCTTCTCCAGGGTGCAGTTATCCCTATTGCTTATACATTAATAGAGAGGTGAAGGGAAGGAAAAGATGTTGTAGAAAGTAATGTGCTTGGACACAGCTCTGTAAACAGCCAGCCTCTTTAGCAATGACCTTTTGTGTCTTGCCCTGCTTGTGCAAGGTGCCAATGGTCATCTTTTGGACAACTGCTAAGTCAGCAGTCTTCCCCATGATTGTGTAGCCTACAGAACTAGACTAAGAGATCATTCAAAGGTCTTTGCAGGTGTTTTGAGTTAATTAGCTGATTAGTGTGCGGCACCAGGTGTCTTCAACATAAAATCTTTTCGCAATATTCTAATTTTCTGAGATACTGAAATTGGGGTTTTCATTAGTTGTCAGTTAACATCACCAAAATAAAAGAAATAAACACTTAAAAATAGATCAGTCCGTGTGTAATTAATGAGTATATGTTTCACTTTTTGAATGGAATTACTGAAAGAAATCAACTTTTTCATGATATTCTTAATCCTTCTTCTTAATATCTCTATCATACACACACACATACATCTATATAAATATTTATTTATTTATTAGAATAATAATAATATAAAAATGGTTCATCTGAAATGCTGAATGTAATGGCAAAATGTCCAGACCGAGAGGACTTTAGCAACAAACTTAAGTATCAAGACCAAATTTCACAGCTGAGAAAGAGTAATAATCCTTTTCCTAATTGGGGAACAATGATTAGCTGAACATCTAAATTCTTACTTAAAAATCTTACTTGATCAAATCTGGGTTTCCATCAAGCTTGCCTCTGTGCTCTAGTCCCCTGGTCCAGGCAAAGATGCTTGCAATAGGATTGGTGCTTGTGGGTCTTCCCTGTGGATAAATTAACAAAAGAAATATTTTTTATAATGTGGCACTGGGTTATATTCCATGCTGAAAACTGTTTGCTAAGGGAATAAAAATAATAATAAAAGAAAAAAGATCAATACTGCTGCCACTACTAGATGCAATTGTCTGTTTTACTGCACTGTTACCATTTGTAGTTCTTCAGAGACTTCAAGCATGCTCCTTGAACCACTTTAAGGATATGGAGAGTTCTGACGAATCATGTGGCCTGCACGTTCACCGGATATGAGCTCAATCAAGCATTTATGGGCATGGCTGAGATGTTAATACGCCCCCGAGATCTGCACCAACAAGTACCTCCGCATGGCCACTTGTGAAATTGAGGGGGCGTTGAGTTGCAGCATCTTGCTGGGCATGAGGGGGTCCTACACAATACTAGATGCTTCCTCATGACTTTTAACATGTCAGTGTGTATATAAATGTATTTATGCACAAACATGCGCACGAGAGAGCTTCCACACACACACAGAGAGGGATAGATCAGCCATGACATTAGAATCATTGACAAGTGAATGTCAAGTTATATCCTTACAATGGCAATTTTCAACGGGCAGAATATATTTTGCAGCAAGGAAACAGTCAGTTGATTGATAGTCTTTAAGTTTTTAAATGTTATGTAAACAGATATGCGCTAGAATAATAAAATACCATTGTAGAATCAAAAGCAATGGCCCAGGCTGATGCTCCCCAAAGACAGCAGGTGAAACTTAAACACCATTAATTGACAGTATATATATGTAAAAAAAAAAGCAGAGGAAGTAGGCTGGACTAACCTTCTGATGCTCACGGTAATGCCTAGTAACTGTGCCATGGGCAGCTTCAGCCTCAATGGTCTTTCCATCAGGACACACAAGAACAGAGGTCATTAAGCCCAAGGAGCCGAAACCTGGAAACAGCAGCCCACTTTAAACAAACAGTGCTAAATTAAAGCACACCCTCAAAGTACTATTAAGCGCACAAAAATGCCATTTAACAGCTTATTTTTAAAAAGAAAAATAATCTATCTGCTTAATGGTATTTTTATTGGTTATATATTTTATATCAATTACCTCATATGTGAAGGTCAATTACTATTTTATAGTTATTTTATGGATTGTATTATATTTTCCATCTGTTATGGATCATCACAAATGGACTTTGCATGAGCTGGAAATAGACATTTATGCACCAAATCTAAAATGCTAGATGTTTCTTTTATATACCTTATAGGTGTCAACTTCATATTTTCTTTGTAAACTCATCATAAAACTTACCTTGAGCCAAAATATCTGACTGGACATCTCCATCATAGTTCTTGCAAGCCCAAACAAAAGCACCAGACGACTTCAACACTTGTGCCACCATGTCATCAATAAGCCTGTGCTCATACCAGATCTTCAGCTTGTCAAACTCAGGCTTATATTTCCTGTTGACATGTTAATAAATAGTTGAGTGCACTCCTACATGCAAATCGCCCAAGCTTCTAGTTTAACAACTTGTTCTATTTTTTCTGTCACCTGTGGTAAAGATCACCTGTATATCTCTATTGTATTATTTATAAGATATATGCAGGTAGTCCAGTCAATTCTGACAGCCAAAGACAAGGAAGGATACTGTTGTTGTGCTCCCACCAAAGATCACGCACCTGGCACACGTCATGTAATTATAATTAGCCAGGGTTCCATTTCACAAGTGTTACGAGCATTTACAAAAATGTAAATTGTGTTTGCACGCGAAACAAGTATAAAATAAATAAATACTAAAATATCCGAGGAAATTTTGAAAAGCTGTGCACCACAATTGGACCAATCATACAGGGGGGAGGCTTTGCTTTAGACACTTTTATGGAGTCTAGAGTAATGGTGTAGGCCTAGCAAATTGTCACTTTGCATATGCTGTATACCAAACAATTAAAAAAAAAAAAAAAAAAAAAAAGTTGAAACCCCAAGTTACATATTACCGGATGCGTGGGAGGCACCAAAAAATAGCACAGCGTAATTACGCAGCACACCAGAGGCATATGGTTTACTAGGTAGCACACACGAATCCCAATACTCCCCCAGGTAGTCCTGTATCGGGATTAAGGTAACAATACTAATTTTAAATGTGTTTTTTAATTTAGGAAAACCTGGCTATAAATTACAATAACCATAAGACTAACATAAAAGTTAAACTGATTGTCATTGTTGAATTGAAAAACCCCTTTTCATAACCTTTTTTTCCACATTTCAGTTTTAGTTTACCTTATCCACCTCATCCTAGTTTAAAACACTTTTTTTTTGATATTTGGTTGTTTGTCATATTTCTGGCTCTTTCTAATCATTTTGTTTTTGCTCATTTTCAGAATACGGAAAAAACCTGCTATACTGAACTTTGATCTTAATGCTGATAAATTGTGTTGGGTGCTCTGTTCAATCACTTAAGTAGGCTAGCCAACCCAAACATGTGGCAAACAATCGTGCTTATTAATTGAATTGACAGGTCACCATGTATGCGATCAGATAATAGTGTAACAGTAATTCCTTTGGGCTTGTCGTAATGAAGGAATATTTACAAGACGCAGACATGTTCTCACAGTCCCGGAGTCTGGTGGAAGAGTAAAGAGGCACAGAATCCAAGTTGCTTGAGGCCCAGTATGAAGTACTGTCAGTGGTGGTTTGGGAGCCATGTTATCTCTTGATGTTAGTCCACCATTTTATATCAAGTACAAAGTTAGCAGAGCAGTCTACCAGGAGATTTTACAGCACTTCATGCTTCCCTCTGCTGACAAGCTTTATAGAAATGCTGATTACATTTGTCCAGCAGGACCTGGCACCTGCCCACACTGCCAAAATTACAGATACCTGGTTTAATAACCATAGTATTGCTATTCTTGATTGCCAGCAAAACTCGCCAGACCTTAACCCCATAAAGAATCTGTGTGGTATTGTCAAGAGGAAGATGATAGAAGACCCAACAATGCAGACAAGCTAAAGGCCGCTATCAAAGCAACCAGGGCTTCCATAACAACTCAGCAGTGCCACAGGTGAATTGTCTCCATGCGTCGCCGCATTAATGCAGTAATTCATGCAAAACAGCCCCGACCAAGTATTGGGTGTATATTCTGTATATACTTTTTAGTAGGCCAACATTTCTGTATTACAAATCCCTTTTTTAAAAATTAGTCTATGTAATATTCTAAGTTTTTGAGATATTGAATTTTAGGTGTTCATTAGCTATAAGCCATAATCAACTTTAAAAGAAATAAATGCCTGAAATATATCATCCAGTGTGTGAGGAATTTATATACGAGTTTCACTTTTTGAATTTAATTACTGAAATACATAATTTTATGATAAACTAATTTATTGAGAGACACCTGTATATAAACATTAATATATGGTATATAGTTTTTATCCAGAAGTCCAGAAGATTTTGGAAAACTGTAAAATATACAAGCTTTGAAATGTCAAAAAGAATGCTAAAAAACAAAATTTTGTCTCAGCTGAAATTACCTGACAAAATTTATTTAAATGGTGAATTGTGATTCCTTCAACACTATCCTGTGGAGGCTGTGGGTTATGGTACTTGTTTGTCATTTGATTTACAGCGTTACAGCTGTTTGAATTTGGGAATTGTCTACCATTCTTCTCTGCAGATACTCAAATACTGTTATGTTGGATGCTACTTCATTGCAAGGAAGGTATTAGGCAGGTGATGAGCAGTGCCTGGTTTAGAATTAAGGCCAAAGTTTAATCAGACCCTAGACGCTTGTGCCTCACAGCCAGAGTCCTTTAGGTGCCTTTTAGCAAACCCCAGGCAGGCTTTCATGCGTCATTTACTGAAGATTTGGCCACTTTGCCAAAAGACAAGATTGATGCAATACTGCAATGGTTGACCTGAAAGTTTCTCCTATATGCACACAGGATCTTTGAAGCTCAGCCACATTGACCATTGGGTTCTTGGTCAAGTCTCTTTCCAATTCCCTTCTCACCAGAACAATTTAGTTTGGTGGAATGGCCAGGTTGTTTCAACGGTCCTGGTTGTTCCAAACCTCTTCCATTCAAGAATTATAAAGGCCACTGTGTTCTTGGCAACTTTTTTGGTAGAATGTGTTTGTACCCTTCTGTGGATCTGTTTCCACACAATCCTGTCTCTGAGCTCTACAGGCAGGTACATCCTCACCATGGCTTGGTTTTTGGACTGATATGCATTGTCAGCTGTGAGGCATTACATAGACAAGGGTGTGTCTTTCAAAATTATTTCCAATCAACTCAATCTGCCACAGATGGACTACAGGTGCAGGAACATCTCAAAGATCATCAAGAGAAATAGGAGGCCCCAGAGCAAAATTTCAAGTGTCAGCAAAAGGTCTGAAAAATGTCCATGCAAATAAACCTTTTGTGAGAGCCCTTGGGTTTCCAGAAAGTTAGTGCCTGTGACCTTGCTGAGATGAGAACATGTCTAATTTTTACATGTGGAAAATTCCTTAATTACAACAAGCCTAAGGGAATGCATGGTGACCATATGTTGGGGTGGTTAGCATGCTTACATAAACACTTATTTATTGCTTGATCCCAATAAATTGTGTTGGGATACTCTGGACATAAGGCATAGTACGGTTTTTGGTTTTTAGGTCTTTCTCTTCGTAGGTTTTTATTCCCATCATTAACGTCGTGTGTGCTTTCAGTTTTTAGTCTTTAAAGAACTTGGAGTTTTCCGCTTTGTTAAAAATGTCTTTCATGGTTTGAGGTATAGATGTTCTTATCTTTCTGTATGGTATTTGGAACACTCAGTTGAGGTGTGCCATAGCAGTTTTACTTTTCATCTATGTCTATGAGCTACTACTGCTGCTGATAATACTATGTATGTCTATCAGCTACTACTGCTGCCGTTTGCTGTTCTTGAGCCAGCTGTATATATATTAATGAGCGAGTAGGAAATTGAAAAACTTTGGAAACCCTTAGGTTATTGAATTTTGCCAAGTTTTATATTTGATACTGTATGGCTCATTTCTAGTTAGTTTGAGTGGTTGTTTTTATTCCTGGGCCGGATCCAACAGAACATTGTGTTTTAAGAGGCTTGTATCCATAAAGTGTTTCACCATAGATTTAATTTAATTGTGGTAGCCAAAAATTGTGTGTGTGTGTGTGTATGTATATATATAAACCGCAACTGCAATTTAACAAAAGACTGTTGGTGTAATTAAAATAAAAAATGCACAATATGCCTTGTGTTCCAATTTGGGCAGTCCATTTAATTGCTCAAAATCTCAGTGAATCAGCTCATTAAAGTTGCAAACAGCTTTGCATCATGCAAACAGTCTACATATATTCTTTTTGAAATTTTCTTTTTCTAGTTTCTTTATACTTTTTGGATTTTGTTGGTTGTTCTCACATTAAAAGTTGGAAAAGAGCTGACCTGATTCATATTGGTTTCATTTTTTTTTAATGCAAAAACCTTATATTCAGTAAATGCAAATATTGGAACAACTGTATAACAAGTTTAGCCGGTTGCTAAACCCATTTCATCCAATTCAAGGTTACAATAACCAAGGCACTCTATGATTCTATTAGCAAGACTGGACATCTTTGTTTTAATTGTAATTTTTTAACCTAGTTTTCACGTTTTGCTCTGCCTGTTAGGACATTTGTATTAGCAATGATTGTGCTGCTGCTACCTAAACATTCTCATGGACATGAAGTTCTACAAAGCACAAGTGTGGTGGTTATCACCCTTTCACAGTCACTCCTAAGGTGGGTCAGTACCTTACAACATTGTGGCATGTTATCCAGGTGATATTTGCCACCCTTGGCAGTTAAGTGGGGTGTAACAGCACTAGAGTTAGGCATGTACTCTACACCGGAAAAACTTTGAACACCTGATGATCACACCCTTCCCCAAATCCACAAGTCTTAAACTTAAACAAACCCTAACCAAAACCCTTTTTCAGAAAAGTGGGCACTTATGGCAGCAAAGCATATATAAGCATAATGAGTGTTCACATATTTTCTGTTACATAGTGTAGCTCCATCACTTTCTAAACTGTACACTAACACCATGCACAACAACATGGCTTACTTCTCAAAGATGTCCTGGAAGATGTCCTTGAAGCGTCCATCATATGCTTTCAAGATGGTATTTTTGGTGCTCATGTAGAGCGGCCATTTTTTCTGGATAGCATACTGGAAGCAGCTGTGAGCAAAGCCAGTGATGGACTAATGGAAGAAGATCAAATCAAATATTTGAAATATTGGCCAAAATGTGGCAAAAAAAAAAAAAAAAAAAAAGTCCTATTCTACCACAAAGCTTAACTGTTTATTCTTTATTTGACCTGTTATAATGTGTGTTAGTTAGAATTTCTGGTTGCAATGCTATTTGGCCTAATCTTGCATGTGCAAGAATTCTGATCTAAGAAAGTTGCTCTCAGTTTTCATTTCTATGCACAATTACTAAATAATTAGTTAACTAAATAACAATGAATACAATTTTAAGAGTTTTCTGACCTCATCAGTATTGTACATGCCCATTCCACAGCCACCCTCAGGAAAATCAAACACTTCCCACTCCTGGCCTTTGCTTCCATCAGCTGGAATAAAGTTGATCATAAATTTGCCTGGTGTATTCACAACAAAGTCAGTGGCTCTGTACTGTAAACAGGACATAATTACACGGTTACAAGGTTACACAGACACTGGTTGCACTTTACTGTGAAAAAAGAAGCATATGCAAGAAATAGAGGACCTGGTCACCAAAGGCATGTCTGCCAATTGTGATGGGCTGTGTCCAACCAGGAACTAGTCTGGGAATGTTCCTGCAGATGATTGGTTCACGAAAAACTGTGCCACCCAAGATGTTTCTGATGGTGCCATTAGGACTTTTCCACATTTTCTTCAACTTGAATTCTGAGCAGAAATATGTATGTTGGTTGATTAATAGCTGTAATCAAAACTATAAAAACTAGCTTAAATACCAAAAAACAAACAATAGATGTACCTTCAACCCTGGCCTCATCAGGAGTGATGGTTGCACACTTTACAGCAACATTATACTTCTTGGTAGCTATGGCAGAGTCTATGGTGACCTGGTCATCTGTCTGGTCACGGTAAGGGAGGCCCAGGTCAAAGTACTTCAGCTCCACATCAACATTGGACAGGATAAGCTGAAGAGACCGGAAGCATGTGGACAATGAAACCTTTGAAAATGATAATTACTGCAAGCAGTGTATTTAGCTTTTTTTTTTTTTAACAAATCTTTCCTACTGTAAAAATTACAATAACTATACAATTATACTCTTCTTTAAAACATAACTACTCTGTTTTACCATTTTGCAGAATTTTACTTTCTCTCCCCCATTTTACCCCAAGTGTTGCTATCACTCATGTCACAGATAAAAAATAAAACTCCCAGTTTTTAACCTTTTCTTTGATAAATTCCCAGATTATCCTAGTCATCTCATCTCCGTCCATCTCCACCACTGGCTGGGCCACCTTAATGCGCTTGTCAGCATCTGTTAGAAAAAAAAAGAACATTAATTAAACATTTAAATCACTATGCTTGGGCCATCCAAATATCAAGCGAATAAAGAAATTATGCATGTTTCACCATTTAAGTAGGCATCTTTATCTTAATATCAAATTGTGGCTCTTAGTTCAGGTACGGTTTGTTAAGTAAGTCAATCTGTTAAGTTTAATCTACTATTTGTCAATTTTCTGAATTGTCAAGGTCAAGGTCACATGTTTCAAAGATGTTATTTTAAAGTTTCTGTCCAATGCGATAAATTCTGTAGGGCATACATATTTGCAACAAAACAAAGTAGACGTGGTGGTGGAAGCATCCTCTATTGAATTCTCAACAATTCTATTTGTTGAAATGCTGTGTAGAATAGTTACCTGTGCAGAAAAAGATATATTTTTCAAGAAAATGACAAGAAAATCATTTTGAACTATTAAACCTAGTCAGATCATGATGTTTTACCTTGGTACTGTTATTTCTACCTGTCTGAGGAATAAAGTTGTTAATGTTGACACTGCTAACACTACTGTTTAGCTAGCTCTTTTTTGCAAATCCAGTTAATTTGTGTGTGAAGGCAGATGAGTGAATACTTTTGGGGCATCATTGGAACAGAGTTTACAGGGAAGAGCAGCCATCCAACAGAGACATGTCAATCACTAGTAAGTATTAATTGCAGTATACATAAGCTAAGATACGTCACTCAATTCTGAACTTTACATTTTGATTAATATTTGTAAACTGATACTTGTCCAAGGTTGTGAATGTCTTCCTGCCTTTAACGAATCACATTTTTCTGATACAAGTGCAAAGATGATTTGATAAGCTAATAGTTCTCTAGTCACATCACCAGATTGTCCTCTAAATTTAAACAGTTAAGATTGTTTTCCATTCTCAGACCTAATAACAGATCTAATGGGGAAAATGGAGAAATGGCATTTTTAGGTTTACAACATCTCCTGGGCTGCTTTGAAATGCACGTCTGAATATGATAGTGCTTTAGAAGTAATAGTTGTGTGTACTTTATGAGTACCAAGATCAATTAATTATAAAAGTATTAACAATATCAATCCATCAATTTATTTCTTCTGTATGTTTTCAGTAATATTTCAAATATTGAATATTTTGAGAATTAAGATTTCTACTGTTAATTCATTTAAGTTGGTCCTGTAAAATTTTGCAATCATAGATTAGATATTAAAAAAATAAATAAATAAAGTATATCCAACACTGCTGCTTGCCTTTTGTCTTTGGGCGTAACTTGTTACACAAAAATATCGAATCTCTACTATCCCATTTTCAAGCTGAATCCATGTTAAACTACAGCATTGTGTCAACTCAAATATTTTCCTTTATTTATTTATTTTTAGTTTGAGGCGGATTTCAATAGATTACGAAAGATATGCATGTACAGATAGAACAAGGAAATACAGATAGAGATTAAGATTCTGTGAAGAGAGAGGAGGCCCTGAGGAAAAGACAAGCAAATTAAATGGAAACATTTAACCTATTGATAGTGATGCAGGGTGCTGCATCAAATAGCCTATGCCACTTGTACACCGTGTAGTTATATTGAGAGCAAGTTGAAAAGAACATTATACTTGAAACTCAGCTCAAAAAAGCGCTAAAGATAAACAGACTCACTCCATCATAAATATGCATGCAAATTTTAGAGGTGCTCATTCTAGTAATTATGGAATCCGGGCCATTCTAGTGTTAACCAAGAGGTGGAAGTTCAACCTGACCCAGTGCCAGTCCACTGTTGCACACCTGAACCTCAAGTTTCAGCACAAAACCAGGAAAGGTCACAAACTCCATCACCACCACCGGGTTCTTCTGTTTGTCCATGTTTTACAATGTTTAGTGGCATACAGTTGTTAATAATGCATCATCAGCACACTGTTTTTAATAATACATCAAGAGCTTGCTGTTTGATCATTGTTTACCTCACTTATATTGAAATGAATTTATGCACTAAATATGAAAAAAGTTCAAAGCTTTACTAAAGATTAGTAAAATTCATGTAGCTAATATTCAGCAGATTAAAATAAAAAGTGGATAGTTAATGTCTTATAAATATTTTCCTCTACTTTGAGTAGAATTCACTGCTGCTTTTCTACAATTTTGTGATTTTGCTGTAACTGAAAACGATTTTAGTCACTTGTCAAACCAAGTTTAGTTGTTTGTTAGATGCAGCTAATACAGATTTTTGCATACAGATTATTGCGTGGTGTGATTCATCATATGGCGTGACACCATTTTATTTAGTGTGACATTCAGAATTTTGAAAAAAAAAAAAAAAAAATTAAGGCTTTGTAGAGCCCCCCGGGCGCTCAACGTCTGGATGGAGTTTATGTCTGTTTCTGAGTTTGGGGTCTCTCTCGTTGTTCAAACGAAGCCTTAGATGGTTATGTTTTCGAACGATGGGCGATGTATGGAACAGGGACATCCCATGTGGGTTAGGTAAATTCTATACCAAATGGTTTTTTTGGGCCTATAAAAGCTGAAGGTCCAGTTGGAGAACTTTGGAGTCGTCAGATTTGGCTGTAGACACTCTCCAAGCGAACCCGAGGCTTGTAAACAATACTTGTCTGATTCTGATACTTTGTACTAAATAAATTCATTTACAAGAAGAAAAGATTCATTGCCTCATCATCTCTACACGAAAGATACCACAGCGTTTTGGTCATTAATCATAAATTTCAATGTAACAGATGGGGAATAGCGCCAGCAAAGGTTACAAGAATTTTGGTACTTTTATAACAAGGTATTTCCAAATTAATTTGAAGTATATTAAAAGATTAAGAGTAAATGTCTTCCTATGAGTGTTGATAAAGTAAAATAACGCAAAAGGTAACACTGCGACCATAAACTAGTGAATAAATGTAAATTTCAGGAAAAAGACCACATATATATTTGGAAATATGAGTTGGTAGAATATAACCCAGTGACTAACATCTGAATTTTTTTTAGCCAAATAGGTCAACCACCCAGAAACAACTCAGGAAATACCTGAAAAATAAGTGTTTTTCTGCTGAAATGAAAGCACAGTAAGACTACTGAATGTGTTTGATTGTAATAATGTACATAATACCAGTATAAGTGTCTTCTCTGTAAAACCTTTAATTAAAAAGTATGTAAAATGCACTTTATTTGAATAAGGATCTTTAACTTTCATTCCACAGTCCATTTGACTATCTTTTTTTTAACTGTGTAATGCAAATCACACAGACATAT
>JAOVVF010000032.1:9841502-9855165 GCA_028565595.1 Duopalatinus emarginatus | reverse complement strand
ATGTAATGACATCATATTTCTGATCTTAGCAATGTTTCTAAGATGATAGAAGGCTATCCTGGTGATATTATCTACATAAGCTTCAAAAGAAAGACTAGAATCAATAATCACACCAAGGTCTTTAACAGCTGTGAAAGAGAATGGAACAGAGACTAGAAATATGGTAGCATGGATGATTGTTAATGACGATCTAAAAGGTATAATGGCTGGTTTAAAGGGAATGGCAGAGAGCAAGCTGAATAGGATTAGTAAGCTTATTTATGACTATAGAGTGGCAGGATTTGGTATCTTATAGAGGATAAAAATAGTCAGTGCACAAAATCAAGGTGGCAGGTAGAAATAGATGAACTTGTTAAAAAGTTAAGGGTGTTGCGTAAGCAGTGGGAGAACAGAAAATAGGAAGAAAAATGGGGCATAGAGTTACTGCAGAACAAGAGGAAAAGTAGGCTAATGGAATTGAGGCAAGCAAAAGCTACAAGAAAGAGGAGGAAGAGGAAGGAGCATGCTATGGTTGCTTTTTTTAAAAATCAATTTTTTAAAAGTTTAACAAAGTTTACCAAGACGTTCTTTAGTAAGGATATATCAGGGAGCTTAAAAGCAGGAAAGAAGGAGTTAGAGGAACATCTTTAGAGCATGTTTTTGGAAAACGAGCTAGAGTTACCAACAGATATTCCACCAATAGGGGAGATACAGTGTGATATGGAGGTTAGTCTCCTTAGGTGGAATGAGGTGCAAGAGATAGTGAAGCATGCAAGAGCGGGCTCGGCACCAAGGCCTAATGGGGGCCTATTTCACTTTACTTACGTCCTGCTGTACAGATTCTGCTGTTTCTTGTTCATCGTCAATTCTGGTGGGGAGTCAAGATTCAAAGTTTTATTTGTCACGTACATAGTCATACACGGTACAACCTGCAGTGAAATGCTATTGACAGTCATCCACAGAATGTAAGCTAGGTAATAATAGGTAAAAGAAATACAGCTGAATAAAATAAAATGGAGAGTGAGTATCAATGGTGCATATGTAGAACTTTTTTAGCACCTTGGAGGGCAGTCTGACGTCACTTAGACGTCTGAGGTGGTGGAGATGCTGACGAGCCTTCTTTGTGACTGCATTGATGTGGCCCTGTCGCTGATGAGGACAGGGTGGTAGCTCCTCTGCTGTTTTTTACTGCAGTTCACAATCAGCTTTTTTGTCTTTCTGACGTTGAGGTGGAGATTGTTGTCCTGGCACCAGTTCTCCAGGTGTCTAATCTCCTCCAGGTAGGCCCTCTGGTAATTGTCTGAGATCAGGCTTACCAGAACGGTGTCATCAGCAATCTTGATGATGGTGGTGGAGCTGGCATTGGGCACACAGTCAGAGTTGTGTACAATGAGTACAGCATAGGACACAACCCTGGGGGGCTCCGGCTAAGGGTGAGGGTATGTGAGACATGTTTGCTTATACGCACAGCTTGTGGTCTGTCTGTTAGGAAGTTGGAGATCCACTGACACAGGGATTGGTGGAGTTCCAGATCTTCCAGCTTTGTGGTGAATTTGGAGGGAATAATAGTGTTAAATGCTGTAGTCGGTAAACAGCATTTTAACATAATTACCCCTCTTAGTGTCCAGGAGTGAGAGTGTGTGGAGTAGATGGGTGATAGCGTCGTCTGTAGAATGGTTGGGTTGGTATGTAAACTGGAGTGGGTCTATAGATTCAGGCAGTGCAGAAGTGATGAAGTTTCTGATCAGTGTTTCTAAGCACTTCATCACCACTGATACAGCTACAGCTACTGGGCGATAGTCATTGAGACAAGCGGGCTGGGGTTTCTTGGGGACAAGAACAATGATGGACTGCTTGAAGGATGTTGGTATGATGCCCAGCATCAGAGAGAGATTAAAGATGTCTGTGAATACCGGAGCTAGCTGGTCTGCACAGGCTTTTAGGACTCATTCATAGATTTTGTCAGGTCCTGCTGCCTTCCTGGTATTCACCCTCTTGAACACTCACCGTACATCTCTCTCTGTGATGGTGAAAGGAACTCGGATCTCTGACACACTCTCCTCTGTCAGCAGCACCATTTGCGCTGTTGGTCTGATTAACACTGTTAGCGCCTTTAGCACAGCCCTGAAACAAGCATAGAATGTGTTTAGCTTGTTCGCCAGAGTTGAGTACACACTCTTCATTCTGCAGGCTGGGCTCTTGTAGTCCGTTAATGTCCGCAGTCCTTGCCACAGGTCCCTAGAGCCACCTTGCTGGAACTGTGAATCTAGATTCCTACCGTAGCGCCGCTTCCCCTCTTTCATCGCTTTGTGCACTCCGTAGAATGCAGCCTTGTACTCGTCCATGTTCCTGCTGATGAGCCCCGCGTTGAAGGCAGCAGTGCGAGTGTTCAGAACATCACGGATGGTTTTGTCCACCCACGGCTTCTGGTTTTGGCTTTTGGACTGTGTCATCAGTTAGTTTCCCAACAAATCCCACAACCAGTTCCATAAACACGTTGATGTCGTCAGAGCTGCCCCGGAACATGTCCCAGTCTGCGTCATCCAGAGCATCCTGCAGGGCAGCCACCAATTGGTCCGTCCAGAGCGCGACCTCCCACTGAAACGGAACTTCCTGTTTTGCTTTTGTTTGTATTTTGGCATGAGGAAGAAGCTGACCTTAGCTGTGCTGGATGCTCCATGGTTAGTTGTGGTGGACTGCCTCACTCGTGATCACACTGTGATTTGGACCTTGAGTACTTTGTCAGCAGGCAAGAACCACAGTTTTCGAAACCTTGAATCCAAAGCTGCAGCTAGCAGGGTGATGTTTGAAGATTCAGGAGTAAACTCAGTTAGTCCTTCTCATTGTTCTGTGACCTATTTTGTTGCATGAGTCTGGAATGACCTCACATTGTTGTCCACTCAGAAACACTGTAACCGATTCAAAGGGCTCAAGGATGTGATTCAGCATCTCGATCAGGTTCCACTGTTCAGGTTTGAGGTCCAGGTAATGTTTTCCTCTCTCAGTCACTGTTGGGTTGAAGAGTGTGGCAGTCACTGGCCATCTCTGTTCATGTAGTCTGGACAACATGGCATAGGTGCTGCTCCAGCTTGTGCAGACATCTTGCACCGGCATTTTCTCCTTGACATCCATTTGTTTCTGCTTGTCCTTCAACTTGGTGCATGCCAGTTCACTTTCTTTTTTAAGTGACAAGGCTTCTTGCAGCCACGACACACTTGGAGATGATCTTCAGAGAGATTTGCAGTTGAGGGTGTGCCCTACACAATGCGCTGATGCCCACCTTTGCCCAATCTTTGCTGCTGCTATGACATTAGCGCCATTGTCGTGGGTGCCAGCCTTGATTTTTTCTGCTGGAATGTCAAATTTGGTTATCACCTCCTCAATCCATTGTGCAATATTTGCACCTGTGTGTGACTGCTTAAGGGGCATCGTTGTCAAGCAGTGGGACACCATGTTCCAATTCTTCCCAGGACAGTGGCATGTCACCCCCAAATAAGCCTCTTTTGCGATGCTTGTCCAAATATGAGTTGTGAGTGTAACACTCTCGCTCTTTTGCAGGGCCTGCTTCATCTTTGCTTTGCCGACTTCATACTTTTTCTTATCTGTTTTGTAAAGAAAGTTTTTGATGGAAATTTGTACTTGGGATGAAAAGTTGAAAACATTGCTTTAAAAGCTCAGTGGGTGCATGTCTGTGACTATCATGTTTAAATTGCTATTTGTTAGCTCAGCTGCTTGCTTTGCGTCTACATAATGCCAGTTTGTAGACAGATTTGTCCATTGGAGACTGTAATGATTTACTAATAAAGGACAGAAATAAAAATTAGTTATGTGACATTACTAAGACTAAATGACATAATACAGTACATTCATGGCTGTGCATTTATGAACCTTAAACTTGTACTAGCTGAATAGGAAAAAATTAACTAAAATTAAGACACCTACTGTATTAGAACACATTATGCACCAGTGCTACTTGATATTTTATCCATCAACCAAGAGAATGAGACACACACTTTCTTGTTCCACCACACACAGAGTCCGAAGTTCTTTTGACTGACCGGCAAAGTGGACTGGTAGATGAAAAAATCCACCAGCCAAGCATATTTTTTACCGGCCAAAATAATACATTTCCTTTTAGTCTCACATATACATTTAAATTTCATTTAGATAAAATATAATGAATACATACATAAAGAACAGGCCAGACCAAAGTTAAAGCAGAATTATTATATATTGATGAATGTTTGAGTAATTAAAGTCTGAGTGCAACTCAGGAATTCAAATTAATCAGAGTTAAAGCAAAAAAAATCTATGACTCTGAAAAGTTGTTCTTGGGGAAATACAACGTATCAACTTAATTATTAATATAAAACTGTTCTATATATGCCTGAAATTAGGCATGACCCCTAATAACTTCAAGCCCTGTACAGAACATTGAAGTTACTTGCAAATGCATATTTTCAGGCCGGTGTACGCGATAATTGTCTGCAGTTGTGGGCCTGGCGAGTGTTAATTTCGGACACTGACCACACAGTATTGTCTGCTAGAAGTGACCAGCAACTGATTAGTGAGTAAAATATGAAAACAGCTCAGCTAACTTTATGATGTTTTGATTTTTCATCTTCTTAACTCCACAGCTCTGTTTTTTTTTGCAGATTAAATAAACCCTGTGTAAAGTTAAGTTAAACTTAAAAGCATATTTGTCACCATTGTAATAAACTAGGCACACATTCGACAGTAATGACTAGTAATTAACAGAAATTAACAGAAGACAGTAATTAACAGAGACCTTACTAACATAACGTATTTTACTAACATAATGTTAACATTTGGGAAGCCAGGCAATTCTGGGATTGGCCGCCCCGAAACTGGCTCGGGGCGCTGATCTGGATCCCTTATGCGCCTCAGGTCTCCCCTGATCAAGCAGGAACGTAACGGGTACCTGTGAGTATACAAGGGGCTACAAATCAGGCCTTGTTGGATTTGGGGTGCAATCAGACTTCCATCCACCAAAGCCTCAGAGAATTAGTGTGAGGCTATTGCTATGCTATTCCAGGCAGCTCACCATAATGCAATGGCAGGACATCTAAGACAGGATAAAACACTGAACCGGGTAATGTCTCCCTTTTATTGGCTGGGCATTCGTGGCGATGTACATGTAGTGTGCGGCAGCTGATTAAACCCAAAAAGCGTCTTTGTGCCCACTTCCACTAATTGAGTTCCTCTTCAGAGGGGTTGGCATGGACCTCATCGCGCCATTAGACCAGACTGCATGCGGGTATAGCTTTGTGTTAATCATAGTGGACTATGCGACGCGTCACCCAGAAGCACTGCTGCTTTTTAGCATTTCTGCTCGCAGCATGGCCTATGCACTGTTTTGTGTCATCTCAGGAGTTGGGTTTCAGAAAGAAATCCTAACTGATCAGGGCACAGCTTTCATGTCATTAACACTACGTGAACCGTACAATTTATTGGGGGTTAAATCAATTCATACCATGAATGTTTACCATCTGCAAATGGACGGGCTGGTGGAACGACTTAAGCAAATGCTTAAAAACATGATATGTAAGTTTGTTCACATTTACGCGCAGTGGCTCAAACCCCTATTTTTGCAGTATGAGAGGTCCCACTTGCTTTTATTCAACACTGGATTTAACCAAGGGATATTGGCAGATACCCTTGAATCCATCTCGTGAAAAAATGGCATTCTCCACTCCATTTGGTTTACACCAATTTGTTACACTCCTGTTTGGGTTATTTTGAATGCCTGCAATGTTTCAATCGAATCCTCTGCCCCCATAGTTCATACTGTGTGGCCTAGCTTGACAACATTATCATCTATAGTAACTATTGGCCGCAGCACTTACAGCATTTAAGGCTGGTTCTGAGATCCTTGAGACGTGCGGGCCTCACTGCTAACCCGAGGTGAAGGTACAGTATCTGGGCTTCCACTTGGGTCACAGGCAGGTGTGTCCGCCAACTGATAAGACTAAGAGATTGCGGCCTGCCCAAGTCCCTAAACCAAAAAGGGAGTGAGGCAGTTCCTGGGGCTTGCTGGCTATTACCAGCACTTTTTGTCTAACTTTACAGACATCACCAGCCCTCTGACTGACCTTACTAAAAAGGGAGGCACCTGATCCAGTTCTCTGAACGGAGCAGTGTGAGCGGGCGTTCTCTCAGATTAAGGCAACTTTATGTAGGGGGGGCCGGCTATTACATTCAGCTGAATTTTCTCTCCCTTTTGTCTTGCAGACAGATGCATCGGACAGGGGTTAGGGCTGTTTTGTCCCAGGTGATGGAGGGGGGTCGAGTGCTTATTTTATCACTTCTTTAATCTGCACAACGGTTTTCAGCTGTGCTACGATAACCACAAAAAAAGGGTTTTAATAGGCAATTGTGTTTTTGATTAATGTAATATTATCTTAATTGAGTAAAAAGTAGCTTATTAAAATACAAATGAGATATGTGGTCACTTCTGTATGAGAAGAAAGAAGAAAAGAAGAACAGGGAATAGAAATATGGGAGACATCTAGGCCCTCAACTTTTGAATGATACTGCATTTTGAATGATACTGAATGATACCTAGGCAGATATCATACCTAGGCAGGTACCTAGGCAGGTAGGTGAGCTATTGGTCATTTAAAAATGGTAAATTAGAATAATGCCAATGTTCTCATGTCTCCACAAAACTTCAGAGTAGGCGAGTAGGAGGTCTACTTTTGGTTTGCATTAGTAACATACACAGTAATGTGACATATCCTGGCTAAAGTCTAGGGATAGGGTCCTGTAAAATTGTACAATCCAACAGTGAATGAAAATAGGCACCCAGCAACCAAAAAGATTTCACACACACATCAGAATAATACATCACAATGCATTTAATGTGCCTATATTGTATTGTTGCGCGGATGTGTGGCGCTTGAACACTGTACAAAAGAGAAGTGGAGTGCACCTGGGGAAAACAAGCAGATTGTTCTTGCGCATAATACTAATTTGTTAATTGTGATTAACTGATACATCTTATTAAATACTTATAATACTATTATTGTAATAATATTTTGTTATACTCAATCTCTCCATGTATTTTCTATGCATGTGTGTGTGCATGAAGGATAGGTTGGCTTGGTAACTCTCAGAGGTCAGAGGTCTAGCCCTCCAAAGAAGTTAAAATTAATGGTGAAAGTAAACATGCATGTTAAACAGAAAGATAAAAACATGCACAATGCTACTTGGTAGCACTTGTTCATTTAATGTCATTGGGAGGTTAGGATTTCTTTCATTATGATCTCTAATGGGAGAAAATGGCTATATGGTGATCAGTCAGGGTGATGTACCCTGTATTTGTGGGTGCCTATGCCTACAGTGTCTAGAGAAATCATCATAGCCTATCGAATTCCTTGCCTTTTGTCACGTTATACAATGAAAATGAAAGTAAATAAAGTATAAGTTCTTTCAATTATATTTATACAGTATAACCCTCATAATTAAAAAATGCTAATAATTGATTATAATTTAATTAGTAAAATACCTGGTTTGGATAAGTAATCAGACCATTAGATTAATGCTTATAATCTTGCTCTGCTGTAACCAGTCACCTTCCAAATCACACAACACGCTTATAGGCCCACACCTGACATAAATTCTAGTGGTTTTGATTACTTCAGAATAAAACCCGAGATTCCACTACTAGTAGTGCATGGTATGAGAAAAATATTTTAGTGGCTTTAACTATATTTCAGTGGCTTTAACTATATTTACTGCGATAAATGTTTCAATAATGGTGATATAATTTTTGTGGTATTACGATATGTATTATTTACAGCATCTGTTAGTGACAGGTGTTTATTACAGGGCGCTGCCATCAGTTCACTGCATTCAAGCAGAGCTGAACACAATTGGCTCTGTAGCCTGGCTATGTCAGTGCGTGGTGACATAATCAAAAGGCACGCAGCCAGATAGGCTAGGCTCGGCTCCAGTGCAGGATATTTTAGATGCAAAATAAGTGCCCCTAACGGCGATACAGAAGTGAAGAAGCTTCCGCAAAGGATAAAGCAGAAGAAATAGTTACTAAGAGAGTTAATACTTAATAGTGATTATATAACAGTTAGTTCCAACTTTACAATCTGATTGGTTGAGAAGCGCTCTAATCATGCTGATATTTGTGATAACAGTCCGGCTTTTTCACACCATTTGTATTACTCAGCTGACGCGTTGCCAAGAAACGAGTGACACATTGCTAAGTAACAAATGACATGTCAAGGTTTATGAACACAAATTGCTAGTTGTTTTATATGTGCAGATTAATGTACACAAATAGCCTAACACAATTACCCAAATAAGTAAGTAAGCAAATAAATAAACAAACAAACAATCTTTAAATACTGAATGATTGTAATTTTTTTTTACTTTCGTCTTTTTTTCTGTTTATAACAGAATTAAAAAAAAAACTTATAGAAAGTTATTTATATTGATAAAGCCTAGAGGTTTATGTCTGACACGGATGTCATGTTCTTTGTATATGAAGGCTATGCTATGTGCAAATAAAAGGTGAACATTGATTTATTTATAAAGTATTATTTATAAAGTATTAAACATGTTTATTTCTACAGTATTATATAGTTTCTGTAGGAGGAGGTTTCAAAGACTTCAAAGAATTTTCAGATATTAGTAGATACAGACTTTTGGAGGGATTCTTGGCCTCAAGCCTTTAAATTATTTTGATCAATATCGGAATTATACTTTATCGACCAAAATTACGGATATATCGCAATAGAAATTTAGGTCATATTGTCTAGCACTAGCTTTAACTATCTTTGTGAGCACTGTTCAGATCATTATTAAAAAATTGTGTGTGGCACCAACAACACTTGCCAAGATCAGTCTGTCCTCCCAAACTGGGTAACTAAGACATACGAAACAGATTGCATCCCATATTGGTTCAATCGCATCCCATATTGGTATTGGGGAGAGACAATGATGATCATCTCAGCTATCCCCACTCTCCTCTGCAGGGACTTACAATCCAAGACAGTGCAATTGTCAAACCAGGCAGTGATGCAGCTGCTTAAGATGATCTTGATGGTTGAATATGGTGAGGATGGAAGGTGGGAGATGTGCTTTCCTCAACCTTAGCAGAGAAAGTAGAGATATTGCTGGGCTTTCTTGGCCTGGCTGGAGCTAGTGTTAAGGGACCAGTTGAGATCCTCTGACAGGTAAACACAAAGGAATTCTGAATTCTGATCTTGATTTCTGGAGCCACCAATGTTTAGTGGAGAGTGATCATGCTCTGTTCTTATAAGGTCAATAACCATCCCTTTAGATTGATGGTTCTACATCAGTATGTAAGCCATTGCAATTTCTTTTTGTATGTTAACTGGTCAGTCTTGTCATTAGTCAGCAAGGTGAACAGCAGTGGACTGAGCGCACAGCTCTGCGGGGCCCCAGTGCTCAGCATGGTGGTGCTGAAAATGTTTCATCCAATCCAGGCTGATTGAGGTCTCACGTCTCTCGTCTGCTTACGTACCTACCGGCATGCACCTGATTCGTGTCGTCGCATAGATTTGAGAGACTATTTAAGCCCGGTGTTTGGGCATGCATGCTGCAGTTTGTAAAAAAGGAAAAAAACGAAGATAGAGAAGGAAAATAAACGTTACCCTTGACTTGGATTATCTGGAGGATTACTCTGTTCATGTTCTGCCTTGTTTTAGTTCCTGCTCAGTGTTCTGTTTTGGTTTTTGTTTGCTTTTGTGTTTTGTTTAATAAATACTAATTTCCTGCGCTTTCCCCTGTGTCATGAGTTGTGTGTACACTCATGAAGAATATGTAAAGCACATGCCATTGTGCCAAATTTTAATTTGTGTACATGAACACATATTAAGGAAACTAAAGGAACTAGCTGGATATGTTAGGTTTGGAAAGTATATATTGAATTGATTAATTTGCTTCATAATGTGAATGAACCTGTGCAGTTTTCAAAACAAATGTTTTGTTGAGTAGGTCATGGTTTGGCACTTTGCATGTTATACTGCAAACTGATTAAATTGTAATGCTTGAAAATGCTTATGTTGGCACTTAAACTTGACATAGCAATATAGCCTATTGGTATTTAATCACTCAGGAAGGTTTTTGTTTGGTCTTTTGTCTACAGTTCCCCAAAGCAAGCGTAACATTCTTGATTTACTAAAAAAAAGTGCATATAATGCTCATTAACCCAAATTGCAAAAAGTAACACAATTCTTGTTTAAAGTACTAGCAATAGGGTTGTCTAATGCAACAATAGGTAATAAAAACATTTTTTTTTATGTAGTCATTTTTGACCACATACACCAAAGATGGATATGAACGCAACTTAATGGTTCATTCATGTTTATGATGTTTTGTTTTAGTTTACCATAAATTGTAAAGACAAATAATGAGCTGCTAAAACCTGCTTTTTTCCATACATTTCAGTACTATTTCACAATCAGCTTCAACCATGAAAATCAGAAAGCTCTTGAGCTCCGCACTGAAGATGTGAAGGACTGCGATGAATGGGTAGCAGCAATAACGCATGCCAGGTAGGCTGATTTCACAATCATAAAACTTTAAAGATGCTTCTAATAAAGATTTAGTGGACATATTGTTTTTGCTGTTGTGTTCATCACTAGGAGGACAGCTTAGCAATATGTAATGCACAAATAACATTTTGTCTTCTTCTTCAGTTGTCTGCAGTTACACATCCCAGCCCATGTACTATATCAGTCTGTATTTACTCACAGGCATAAATAGCACTATGACAGAGACACAGACAGGTGGCAACATACCTGCAGTTTCTGAAGGAACTGCACATTCTAGGGTTCTCCCATTTTATTATTATCCCAATTGATTTTTTGCTCATATCCACGGCATAATTTAGCACTTTCATATGCGTTTTTTCTCCAAATGTTCAGGTTTTTCAAACTGTCATAACTCGGGCATTTTCTTCTCAAGCCATACAGTTTTTTTATTTTACATCAAAACAATGTTTCTTCGCAGCATGTCCAGAACAATGATTTTGAATGAAGCCTTTAAATGTTCACTTCGCACACAATTTTTTAAGTTAACCCAGATTGCACAAAGAAATGTAAATGTTGTGTTAGTTACTAGAAATGGGCCAATCATGGCCCAGTGGTTAGGGAACCGTTCTCGTGGCTGGAAGGTCCTGGGTTCGATCCGCACACAGGGCAAAACATGACTGAGGTACCTAACTCCCCCAACTGCTCCCTGGTCACTGTGGTTTGGGGCTGGCCCCTAGTGTTCACTGGTGTATGTGTGTTTCACTGCACTGATGAGTTAAATGTGGTGGTCACATTCCTCTGTGTGCAAGCACAGTAGGCGAGTTGTTCACTTTTACTTAAATAGGGTTGCCTAATGCCACTACAGATAATAAAAGCATTTTTTTAAAGTAGTAATTTTTAAGCAGCCTGGGCATTTTTGACCACATACACCAAAGATGGATATGAACACAACATTATGGTTCAATAATGTTTTGGCTATTTTGTTTTAGTTTACTATAAATTGGAAAGACAAATAATGAGCTACTTAATTTTTTAGTAATGACAATTTGATTGGGGTCCTCTCTCATACGTTCTCATTGCTGAAGTGATAGGTGAAAGATTTTCTGAGTTATGAGCGTTTGATCAGAGTGTGCAAATAGGCACAAACTGTGCCCTTTGATTGGAACACTCTGTTGCCCTGGCTCCATCTCCCTGGTAAAGTTGCGTTGTCTTGCAAGGTTAAAAGATAGTCATCGTAAAAGTCTCAGCTGGTCCCAGATATCAAAATAAAAGTCACGAAATAAAATGTAGATGTCATAATAAAAGTCTAAACCTATACCCCACAGGCAAGAAGTTTATAAAAGTCATGAATTAATAACAGATGTCATTTTTTAAAGTCTATGCCTAAACCACACATAGCAAGTAAGTTTAAAATAAATGTCACAAATTGCAAGTTGACAACTTGTAGCAGCTTTACAGTGATTTAAATTAATGTAATTAAGTTTTAGGGAAACTAAATATGCTTGTATGTCTCACGTGTGTTACATGAAGGAATAAATAAATACATTTACCACATTTACTATTTTGTATTTTATGAAACATCCCACCTATTGTCTACCTCACTTGGGACTTTAAACATAAGTTTACCAGTAGAAAGATTAATTTTAATATTACTGTATTTCTTAAGTGTTTTATTTATACTGCTAAATTAATAAATACATATACCATTTATACACCTTCATATACTATCTTAATAAAGAGTTCAAAGCACCAAGCAAACAAAGTCTGAAACACAAATTCAAAGTAGTCAAAAATGCAAGCAGTGGTTATACGAATAGCAAACAACAATATGGGCACAGAGCCAAAACACAGCATCAGAATACATGCACAGGTCAGAATAATAACAAAAATCATTAAACACAATATACTGATCATGTAGCATGGCTTTGTCCTATTTCACAAAGTAAAAGTGAACCAAAACTTATTTTAAAACACAAAAGGTAGAGCAAGGAAAAAAAGTAAAAAAAAAAAAAAAAGTAAAATGTTAAACACAAAACAGGTTGGAAACACAAAACTAGCCTTTGGGGCAAGGAGAACAGGTGTGATCAGAAGAATCTGATATTATACATATATAAGATGAGAAATACACATACCACATAGAAATCAAAGTTTCCATCTTTCGCCACATAATATGCAAACTATTTCCGTATTCACTTATGTATACTTGGGTATATTGGGTAAACTCAGGGAGACTTTGCTCCTAAAAGAAACCAATACATAACTGGTCAGCTGCCTAAGGAAAACATAAACAAATAAATAATAAATGTCAAAAACCTGCCTGTTAAAAAAGTATATATCTAAGATCCACATCCAGATGCCTCCCTATATATTTTCAAATATTTTATGTTTGAGATGTGCTCATTTCATGTCGGAGTCACAGTGTCATATCTATCTTTTGCCCTAAACGTGCTTTCACCTGTATTAAGTTTGTAATTAAGTGCACATTTAAACTCACAATAGGGGAAGGACGTAAGCGCAGTAATGCTTTTAATAAACACAAAAACACAAATATCCAAAAATAACTGGACGCTTACAAACGTAAACCTAAAACAAAGCAAAAACAGACATAAACTAAATACCAGTGGTAATACACTCATGCTATCATTTAATAAAATAAGTGTTTTGACCAGAAAAATGAACTGGTTTATTTTGTGAGATTTACGAGAGTAAGTTACAAACAGGGCTAATAATATTATTTGCTACAAACACCAAGAGTGTGACCTGTTTGTCTTTCTGTCTCACACATTACATGGGGATGGAATAGAAAGATATAGGTATTTATACATGGCGCTTCCTATTCTCTAAAATGATGGGGGCAGTTCAGAAAAATACCCCTGTTCAGCTCAAGCTCTCTAAAAATTGTCCATCTTGAATGTGAAGTACAGAGAGGCATGCACAAACTAAGGTGCACAACCATGCGCTGCGACAACGTGCAGGACTGGCGTGCATGAATGGAACCACACCGATTGTGTCATTTTTGATGCGTTAGTTGCAACGAGTCAAGTATAAACCTGGTTTTATTATGGATGCGAGGAATGTCTTAAATTCCTAGTGTTCAATATATATATATATATATATATATATATATATATATATATTGAACACTAGGA
>JAOVVF010000032.1:9789250-9828677 GCA_028565595.1 Duopalatinus emarginatus | reverse complement strand
CTGTGAGGGCTCTAATGCCGGAGAGGGGGCACTTTTATCTCCACCTAAGGCATCCAGACTTTCCCCTACTGAAACAACACTGCTCTCACCATCACTAACCCTCTCTAATGAAAACCCTCTCTAATGAAATAGCTGTAGTTGCCTCACCACCTCAGGATCTATGAAGTTGCTGGCAGCTCCCGCGTCCAGCAGTCTGCATGTGAATAATCAATTCTTTGAGAGTAGAGAATGCATCTGGTCTCACAGGAGTGACAAGCACAGGTGGCGCAGGGTTTGGACATAGAATTCTCAGCACTAGAGGGTCTGACAGGCACTTGATACTGGATCTTGGGTTGCTGGCAAAGCAGATTGACCAGTCAGATTCCCAGGCTAATCTATATCTCAAGCACTTAATTTTGAGTATGTTGGGCAGTCGTGGCCTAGTGGTTAGGGAAATGGTCTTGTGACCAGAAGGTCACAGGGTTTGATTCTCGCCAAGGGCAAGACACGACTGAGGTGCCCTTGAGCAAGGCACCTAATTCCCCCAGTTGTTCCCCAGGGTGGTTTGGGGCTGCTCTGGGCAAGTTTATACACTGGACCCTAGTGTTCACTGGTGTGTGTGTGTTTCACTGCTTGGATGGAAATGCAGAAGTCACATTCCTCTGTGTGCAAGCACAGTAGGCAAATAGTTCACTTTCACTTGGCAGGTAGGTTCCATGAGGACACTGGCCTTGAGACCTTAGCGGAAAACTGTCTTCAAGGCGGGCTTATTCCATTCGCTCTCAGCCACCAGAGTATGAAACCATGCGTCTATGGTGCAGTTGCGAGTTTTTTCTGTCATGCGGTGAGTGTAAAGACACTTGCTGAGACAAAAATGAATATAATCAAAGGAGTTTAATAGCAGCTGTCCACCGCTCTGGGCATGTGTGCTCACCTCCCCCTAGTGTGTGTTAACTTGTGTGTATATGTGTGTGTTTCACTGCAAGGACGGGTCAAATGCGGGGGACAATTCCACTGCACAGTGACCAGAAGAGCAGTTTACTATCACTATTCACAATTAGAGAAAATTAATGGGAAATAACGAAAACTCCAGGGACTGAGAATGGGTGAAGTATTTGCAGCAGCCATTTTGGTACAGTGGGGCCAAAAATTATTTAGTCAGCCACTGATTGTGCAAGATGAGAAAGGTCTGTCATTTCCATCAAGATCTCATCCCATTGGGGTTAAAATGATCATGAGAACTGTGAGCAAAAATCCCAGAACTACACAAAGGGACCTGATAAATGACCTGCAGAGAGCTGGAACCAAAGTAACAAAGGCTACCATCAGTAACACACTATTCTGAGAGGGACTCAAATTCTGCAGTGCCAGGCATGTCCCCCTGCTTAATCCAGTACATGTCTAGGCCCATCTGAAGTTTGCCAGAGAGCATATGGATGATCCAGAATAGGATTGGGATAATATGTGGTCAGACGAAACCAAAATAGAGGAGGAAGAAGAATGCTGAGTTGCCTCCCAAGAACGGCATACCTACTGTGAAGCATGGGCTTGGAAACCATGCTTTGGGGCTGTTTTTCTGCAAAGGGGACGGGATGACTAATCCGTGCTGAGGGAAAAATGAACAGGGCCATGCGTTGTGAGATTTTAAGCCAAAACCTCTTTCCATCAGTTAGAGCATTGAAGATGGAACATGGCTGGGTCTTCCAACATGACAATGATCCCAAACACACCGTTTGGGCAAACAAAGGAGTGGCTCCGTAAAAAGCATTTCAAGGTCCTGGAGTGGCCTAGCCAGTCTCCAGACCTCAACCCCACAGAAAATTTGTGGAGGGAGTTGAAAGTCTGTGTTGCCCAGCAACAGCCCCAAAACATCACTGCTCTAGAGGAGATCTGCATGGAGGAATAGGCGAAAATACCAGCAACAGTGTGTGCAAACCTGGTGAAGACTTACAGGAAACATTTGACCTCCGTCATTTCCAACAAAGGTTATGTTACACAGTATTGAGTTGAACTTTTGTTATTGACCAAATACTTATTTTCCACTATAATTTACAAATAAATTCCTTAGAAATCCTACAATGTGATTTCCTGGATTTTTTTTCTCATTTTGTCTCTCATAGTTGAAGTGTACCTATGATGAAAATTACAGACTTCTCTCATTTTTCTATGTAGGAGAACTTCAGTGGCTGACTAAATACTTTTTGGCCCCACTGTAATAGTAATATTTTACATTTTTGTGTTGCGCTGTGAAGTTAAGGTTAGAATTAGGCATATCATTAATTAGTTGAATTAATCATTGTCAACGAAGGTCCTAGCAACTATATAAAAAGTAGTGTGTGTGTGTGTGTGTGTGTGTGTGTGTGTGTGTGTGTGTGTGTGTGAGAGAGAGAGAGAGAGAGAGAGAGAGAGAGGGAAAGAGAGGCTCATGAAATCCAGTTTTGCACCATGCGACCAAACTATCAGAAAAAAACACAATCAGAGAACATTGGCTTGCACAACACACTGAAACTAAAAACATGATGTTATGTTAAAATGATTACTTTGAGGGACCTATTTGATAATTTTAATAAGACATATAATTTCATGAAACATTATTTAAATTCAGACTAAAGGGTTTTTTTCTGAGTGCCTGGTGATAAATGGTTGGGCTGTTAGGAAAACCTTATCTTGTTATCACGGTGAATACAAGAAAAGGCTGACTAGCAATGCACTGAAAGAACAGACCAGAGACCATTAGCTATAGTTTTACTAACTAATACTACTAAGAAAAAGAAAGTATTAAATGGGCATTAAATGATGATAATAATTTAATTTAAGTTAATAAAATCCTATTCTATTTTTGACCATTCTTCCAGAAGTGAATTTGTGAGGTCAGACAGTAATATTGGATGATAAGGCCTGACTCACAGTCATGGAGATTCATCCCAAAGGTGTTTTACCAAACACCAAACTCACTCAGCCATGTTATTATGGACCTTGCTTTGTACTCTGGTTCACAGTCATGTTGGAACAGGAAGAGGCCATCCCCAAACTGTTGGGAACATGAAATTATCCAAAATCTCTTGGTATGCTTGAGTTCCTTTTACTGGAACCAACTCCTGAACCCCACACCAAACTGTTAGATTATCGATTTATGTAAAATCATTAATCATCAGGTTGGATTTCTGATTCTCCCTGTCCTGCGTGCAAGCTCAGGGAATTAAAGACACACAGACACCATGTTGTGGTGGACAATATATATACAATGTTCTGACATCACAGCAAGTTGTTTCTCTGTCTTGTCCTTAGAGACATATATTCTAATAAAATTTCTAATAATTCTATAAACGTGTAACTCTTTTCATTATTTTCTGTAAAGCTGCTTTGAGACAATGTTCACTGTTAAAAGCGCTATACAAATAAAATTGAATTGAATTGAATTGAATTGAATTGAATATCTTTTACACAGCCCCTACATTCAGGTCCTCCTTATCTCTGCAGCACCCCCAGGTCTGCATTCTGTGTTAACCTTACTCGTGAGTGCAAGGGCAATAAAAAAACCTCCTGTTTACCTATTCACATGACCTTACATGACCTTAAAAGACTGTTAAACTGAGCAGAAATTTACAACCAGCTTACTGGTTGGAACACCTAAATTCAATGATTTGTATGGGTGAGTGAATACTTTTGGCAGTAAGTATGTGTGGGGTAGACTTTAACTTTTTAATAACCACAGGCCAAACACTTCAAAAACTTTGGCAAACAATATGGGATTAACTCATAACATTTTAGATTAGTTTAAACAGTTCAAAAGAAAACAAAACAAAAATAATATGTCAATAAACTGGGTGAACTTATAGTGGTGAGCAAAGTTAAAATGTCAAAACTGGTCAAACTTAACACAAAACATAAAAAAACAAAATGAAGAATTCTATGGAAGGTGGAGGACACGGATGTATGACATGATTTAGGGAACCTGGAACTGAACAGGGATGGAAACCATGAAACTGAGCTGGAACTGAACTTTACTTAGCAATATAGTTTATATTGAGTTCCTTTAGGGTGTAGACTGAAGGTGGGGGTACACAAAGATAGCTCCCTCTGTATACTCAAAAATCTGACTGGAGTAGTACGTCTTCTGGGTACCTGTAGTACACTACAGAGCTCTAGTTTGGTCGCACACTGCATACCATACTACATACTACATACTACTTTTAGTCAGATTTAGTATGCGAGTAGTATGTAGTATGCCATTTCAAATACAGCCATTTTCCTGAATTTTGTTGTACTGTTGAATGCTGAGGCTTGGAATCTAAGATGTCTGACAATACCAGTAATGCAGAAAATGTCATTCTATTCAAAGTTTCTACTCAAAATGGCCAAATCAGATTTTAAAAAATGTGTGTCAAACAGACTCTGATGAACATAATTTAATATATTAAACTGGTTTTCCCTTATTTTGAATGTTTCTATGCCTCAAAAAACAACTTTTTCACATATGTGGACATCATGCAAGAAAGGCATAAATATAAAAATGCAGCATTTGTACATGATAGTTGCCAGTCTTCAATTGCAGATGCACTGCCTATCAACAGTAATAAAGGAGACTAGTTTTCCAAAGTTCGATCTGTACTTGATAAATTACAGGAATGCTTCATTGCTGCTGTAAAGCTTGAAGAATTCCAAGCAGTTGATGAGCAAATCATCTTATTTAAAGCAAGCACTCCTCCAAACAATACACACCCAAAACCCTAAGCCAATGGGTTTCAAAGTATGGGTCAGAGCAGGCACATCTGGCTACTTGTACAGGTTTGAGTTATACCCAGGAGCCAGTGGTGGAAGAGGTGATATAGGTGACCTAGGAATGGCTGCTGAAGTTGTGCTTTGTCTCTGCAATGACATCAAAAGCAATAGCCACAAAATTTTTTTTACCCAATTTGTTCTGTATGATACCCCTTCTTGAAACATTGCACGGTCAGGGAATTGAGGCTACAGGTACTTGCAGAGTCATCCACCTAAAAGGAGCTACAAGCAAGCAAGCTTAAGACCCTTAGTGAGCTAAAAGAACAAGGAAGAGGAGCATCTTCAGCCTTGACAACCAGTGAGAATGTAACTGTGACAATGTGGCTGGATGGGTCCATCATTCATGTAGCTGTGATCCAAATACTTTGTCCATTTGCAGTTCAGTTTTACAATAGGCACATGGGGGAGTGGATTTGATGGATGAGTGTTTTACAATGTATCTACACAGAACAAAGAAAAAAAGGTGGTACATGCAAATTTTCTACCACTTCCTGGATGTAGTATGTGTGAATGTATGGAGACCTGTTGTTGACCTGTTGTATTTTAAAGTTGCTGATTGCTTGGTCACTGATCAACACTGACAGCAAAAGTGCTGTCATGGATGACCAAGTCCTAGCCTTGCTTGCAAGAGAAGAAACCACACTGTAAAAAAAATCCTGTTAAATTACTGTGGATCCCCAACTATATCTTACTGTATTTTATAAAAACTGTAAAATACCATTGACTAAACATTTCTTGCACATAAATTAACATCAATGCAGTTAGTTAACTGGTAATAGTAAATACATGTTAATTTATTAACTTGCACCTAAACTGTGTTCTCTCCATCACTGTGTGATGGGTGACACTTCGGCCACCATGTGCACAGGTGTCTACCTTTTGGGCATGTTGGGCACGATTTGTGAGGCATTCGCGTTAAGCACACTCCAGTTCATTTAACCTGATTTGCAGTCATTCTGAAATCTCCCTACTGCCACTTTCTTTTGGTGCACACATTGATTGCCCTGTTCTGGTTACTGAGTCACAGCTCTCTAGTTGCTGCTTCCCGGTACTTCTAGGATTTTCCTGATTCTTCCTGGTTAAAGTGCTGCAGGAAATGCTGCTGTTTTGTCTCCATCTATATACACCTGTTGAAGTTGCACTCCTTGTGTAGTGCCAATTACTGTAGTGTCATTCTACAACTCCGTGTGCTGCCCAGAAACTGTCACATCTAATGACGTGAACTCAGGAACAGGGCTCGTCTCACTTTATTTGTTTCTTTTTGTTAATTTCTTTTTTAGTAAGAAAGTATGTGTGTATGTGGTTTATTTTTATGAAGCTAAACCTTCCAGAATAAGTGTGTGGTGAGTTTTAATTTTTTGTTTTGTAATAGAGGCAAAAGAGCAGCGAATCCAGAGTTGGCTTCCTAATTCCTTGGCCCCTTTTCTGTACCAGTGGCAGTATGGAGTGGGAAATCCAAAAGTTAAGGGTTTTGTTAGAGCAGCAAAGGGCTGCTAATGAGCAAATTTTGCAGGAAAGAACAGTGGCTATGCCTTCTACTTCTACTGTTGCCTCCTCTGGCTCATCTTTGGTTCCACCAGTCCAGGTTATAACAGAAAGGTTAGTTTTGGTACCACGTGAGAGAAAGTGCCCAGTATTTAATGGGAGATCAGGAATGAATGGGTGGAGGAGATTTGAGCCTGTATCCAGCTTGTCACGTTGCCCCAGCTGACCAATCATTATTTATTTTTGATCACTTGGAAGGAGAGGCAAGAGAAGAGATTAGGCATCACCCTTGTGTAGAGAGGGAAGACCCTGAGAAGATATTGGCTATATTAAAAGATTTGTATGGCAGTTTTCAATCATATGTCACATTGTAGCAGGCTTTTTCTCCCCAGGAAGCAGCAAGTAGGAGAGACCTTGCAAGAGTTCTCTCTTGCTTTAATGTGCTTTATGGAGAAAGTTAAACAAAATGCTGTTTGTAGAGTTAAATAGCGCTTTTCGTCGAGACTTGAAGCAATTTATATGCCGCCAACCAACTGCCACTTTATTAGAGGTACGTGGGGAAGCTATTCATTGGGAACAGGAAGGGATGCCTGGGGGAGCTCAGGGTCAGAGCCATTCTGTTCTCTCTGCATATGGATTCCAGTTTCAGGTACAGCCAATTCATTCTCTACTTCTCAAGCATTTAAACTTGGTGAGTTGAAGGAGTTGCTTAAACAGCAGCAAGACCAGCTGAATCAGCTTGCTCAAACATTTTTTTTTAACAAAGTTCTCAATGACGTGATGGCCCAATTATACCTCAGTTACCACCGCAAATGCTAATGTTAGTAGGTTGCCTCTTTCCAAGCAGCTGGAGGAAAACTAGTGCCCACTGAGCTGCAGAGCCACAGTTCGGTTGGGGTATCTAAGGGCTCCAGGACTGGTTTACGTGGTAAGTATACCATGTCTGGGTTGATGTCTCCCTGTCCATTTACTGATGTTTGGATTGAAAGGATGGTTGTATTTTGCTTGGTTGACACTGGTTCTATGGTGTCTACTATAACTGAAAGCTTCTTCTTGCAGCAGTTTGAGCCATGGGGTCCAGTCTCCAGTTGTGTCAGTGGCTACAACTTCGAGCTGCTAATGAGTTGGCTATCCCTCACATCAGTTATCTTGAGCTAGATGTGGAGCTTTGTGGTAAGATGATTCCAGAGCGTGGTATTCTTATTGTAAAGGACTCTTCTGGTGGAACACTTTCTTCTGTTCCCGGTGTTCTAGGGATGAATGAAATTAGAAAATGTTATCATGAACTTTTTGGTCAACATACATCCTTCCTTTTTGAATTCCCTGTAATGCTGCAATCCCCAAGTTCGATCATTCAGGCCTTGCAACAGTGTCATGTGTCAGTTTTTGAGCCCCCAGATACTGGCTCACTAGCTGGGCTTTTGGCTTCCCCTGCTATAGTCCATGTGAATAATGGTATGGTTCAAATACCTACTGTGAATGTGGGGACAACAGAAGTGTTGCTTTACCCTTTTTTTTACTATTGGCACATTAAGCCAGGTTCACATTGTCAGCTTGACACCAGGTGTCACCGAGGTTAAAACTGCTACTGCAACAGTATCCTCTCAGGTGGTCACCAGCCCAGCTCAGGACTTGATTCCATCTGTTTCTTTGGCAACTCTTTCTGGTGAAGAACAGCATAAAGTCCAGTCTCTTTTGCAGAAATATTTCAAGGTGTACTACCCTTATTTCTCACGATATACCCCTTCTTGATGATATCCCAGTTAGGCAGCAGTATAGGCGTGTTCCTTCTTTTGAGTATGAGATGGTTAAATCCTATATTAACCAACTCCCAGAGGCACATATTATTAGGGAGAGTAGTATCCCTTATGTTTTACCTATTGTTTTGGTTAAGAAAAAGGATGGTAGTCTGTGCTTGTGCATAGACTATTAGCAGCTAAATAGTAAAACCAGGAAAGATGCCTTCCCCCTGCCAAGTATTGAGGAGGCATTAGATGCCCTGGCTGGGGCTCACTATTTTTTAACTTTGGATATATCCAAGTCCCTGTGACGAAGAAAGATAAGGCCAAAACTGCCTTTTGTACCCAGTTTGGCTTGATCAAATGGAATCGCATGCCCTTTGGCCTTTGTAATGCTCCCAGTACCTTCCAAAGGTTGATAGAGAGCCATTTTGCAGACCAACAGTGTCAGTCGTTACTTCTCTATGTTGATGAATTTGTTGTATTCTCTTCCTCAGTAAAGCAACATCTGCAATGTTTGCATATGGTGCTTGACCGGTTGCAACAAGAGGGTCTAAAAGTAAAGTTGGAGAAATCTTTCTTTTGTCCGGAGGTAAAATATCTGGGGCATGTTATCTTAAGTAAAGGGATTTCTATGGACCCAGATAAAATTGATGCTGTGGCCAATTGGAAAAGACCTACCCATATTTCAGAGGTACTATCTTTCCTGGGGTTTGCATAAGAGAGAAGAAGAGCAACTGACGGTTGCAGCAGAGCATAGAAAATTGAGAGATGATCAATGCGTCAAGAATATTCCATTAAAAGAGGGGCAGTTGGTATACGTGACCTTGGAGTACGGGGCACCACTAGATTCAAGATCTGTGGAACCCTGTGGTTTATTACTTGAATAAAGCTCCAAGGGGTCATGGAGCAGCATACACAGTGGCTTGAGGCTAATGTATGCAAGCAGGTTCTTTACCATACTCTGGACATGTTACTGTCCCACTGGCACCAGACAACAACAATGATGCAACAACCAGCTCTCCAGATTCAGTACAAGGTTTGTCCTTGGTGACTCAGACCACACTAGAATTAGGGCTCCCACAGAGAACTTTCCATGCTACAGCAGGTCAGCATTCAAATATTCATGATCTTCGACAGGCAGTTAGGCGTGAAAATCCTTGTAGGCTGGAGTTTAATGCAGTTTTTGCATGGTTTAGATTTTAAACCTAGCCTCCCTGGTGTCTTTTCTCTCACTGTCCCATTGTCGGGGCAACAATGCAAAACAGGGGCTTAGATTGTGATGGGTGATACTTTGGCCACCATGTGCACAGGTGTCTACCTTTAGTGTATGTATGAGGATTAGATAATTCGCACGTACGATGCAGGCAGTTAGAGTATATAACAATTGCAGGTAATTGCTGCATAGGTGTGCTCAAGGTAGGGGACCCACCTCCTCTTTCTGAACCTCATGTAACCTGAAGTGCAGTCATTGTAGGTAGTTTTGTTGTGAGCCTTACTTCCCAATTTTTAATTAGATGATGAAGCCACAGAGTAATTTTGTTTTGCATCTAGCTGAAATCTCCTTGCTGCTGCTTCCTTTTGGTCTGCACATTGATTGTCCCATTCTGTTATGTATGCTTTGTTGGCTGAGTCTGAGCTCTCCAGTTGCTGCTTCCCAGTTCTTCTGGGTTTTCCCTGATTTTTCCTAGTGAAAGTGCTGCAGGAAATGCTGCTATTTTGTCTCCACCTATGCACACCTGTTTAAGTTGCACTCCTTGTGTGGTGCCGATTACTGTAGCATCATTCTGTGACTCTGTGTGCTTCCTGGAAACTGTCGCGCCTGATGACGTGAAATCGGGGACGGGGTCTTTCTTCATTTGTTTCTCTTTCTTCATTTCTTTTCAGTACGAAAGTGTGTGTGTGTGTCTGTGTGTGTGGTTTATTTCCATGAAGCTGAACCTTCCAGAATATGTGTGTAGTGAGTGTAACACCATTGACTTGTTTTTGCTGTGTTGGCACACGTGATTTATTTTTATTTTTTATACAATTTTTGTGTGTTATTTTGCTTTTCTCTCCTTGGTTGGTTCTAGTGTGCTTTGGAAGTTACTTTGGTTAAGCTTTGGTTTATCGAAGGTCTTTGAATCTGTTAATTAATTGGATTTATTTTTTTCCTTTTTCTCTGTATTGGCAAACTTTAGTGGGTTTGGGAATTCCCATAGAGCCTGGTAGCCAGACGGTAATTTGTTTACTGTTTTTGCCATCAGATTTTAATGCGTCTTTTTATACCTTGAGATCTAAATTGGGTAATAAAATTTCCTACTTTTCTTTGCTTTGTGTGGTGGAGCCACTGGATTGGGGCACGATCTGAACAGAAGGTTAAGGCCTGTACCAGCAAATAGTACCGGAGGGTGAGGACCGGGAAGCACTCATTCTCTATCGTGTCCACAGATTACAGCTGATGTACAGCATTGGATGTTCTTCCCCTTCCAACAGCTTGAACAGCTTGGCTCCCAACCCTCTGTCCAATGCGTCAGTCTTTAAATTAAAATGGAGCGGGAAGTCTGGTAAGAGTGTTCTGCCTGAATAACCAGCTTTTACCTGTATAAAGACATGTTGGCATAACTCCCTCCACTGGAACTGATCTGGTGCCCCCTTTTTAGTGAGGTCATTCAGGGGGCCGGTGATGTTTGAATGTCCAGCACAAACCTGTTATAATAGCCAGCCAGCCCCAAAAACTCTCTTAGCTCCCTGTTGGGTCACATGAACCAAGTGGAAGCCCAGATACTGTACCTCCACCCACCCAATTGCACTCTTCTTTGGATTGCCATCTCACTGATCTCAGGATTGCTCTTAAATGTGCATGTGCTGCAGGCAATCATTACTATAAATAGATAAATCTATGCAAATAGATAAGCAAGCAAATGTGGTGTGCATGTTCAGTGCATGTACAACACTGCATGTTGTACCGTGTATAACTACGTATATGACAAATAAAACTTTGAATCTTGAATCTTGTTCACTCATTTTGATTTATCCAGTGCCTTGCCTTGAACCAGTCTTGGGTGAATTGTCATCTGATTATATCTGGAATCCACCAACACCCAGTATGTACCCCTTGGACACTCACTGGTACCAGATACATCCCAGCTCGATAGTGGCAGCCTGATGGGTGTCAGGGACTGGCCCAGGTCTTATCCCTGCTTTAGATTCACATACCTATGGGGAAGTGGAAACAGACACAGGAGAGGATGGGATGGGGAATAACCAGCTCCGGGGAGCTCCTCTTTGAGGGGTGGGCCCCCATTATATTTGTGCCAGGGCAGGGCAGCATTGGGCAGTGACACCATCCACCATTTCCATTAGCAGCTGTGTAACAAGCTGTTCCAGCACAATGTTCACTTATACTAATAATGTTCTAATAATACAATAACTGCACTTAACTAAGCACAGTCTATTTCTGTCACATAAACAAATATTAGCAACAACATTACTAAGACTAAGGAAAGATGTTAGACTGCCTTCTTTCCTAGGCCCAACCCAGGGGTTTCTTCTGCCCCATTAGCAAGGATTAGCCATTAGACTAAATACTCCGTCTATCTGGAGGTTGCCTTATTCTGGAGGAATACCAGCATCTGACAGACTCTGGTAATGGCCTTGCAGTAGTACGCACTTCAAATTCCTGACTGGAGATATCCGGGACATACCCAGGACTTTCCACCTGGATGGAATCATCACTGGAATTTGTTGAGAAAAATAACTGGTCTATATGCCTTCTTCAAATTTTATCACTTCTTTTTTTTGGACAGTGGATGATACAGGACCAGTCTTTGTTACCCCTTTTCCACTTTTGCTGTAGTTCTGTGCAAGAACATTTTTCGCCTGTGCAGAAGGTTTGTTCCTTGACCTTCCTATGTCTTTCCACCTGAGCTCTTTGCTGTAACTGTACAGTGTATTTAGTTCTAGGGGGTTTCAGAAGATCCAACCTAGTTCGAAGTCAGTAGATTATGGCATAGGCTGGACTTACCTTGATAGTAGCATGAGGTGTTTTTTTGGATGTCATCAGGAATGTATTAAGATGTCGGTTTAAAGAACCTGTGCTACAAGATGAATACAGTGTGTTTTTTATTATCTGAACAAATCTTTCAACTAAACCATAAGTTGCTGGGTGATATGGTGGTGATTGAATTGCTTAATTGGGTTTAGTAAAGCCTAAAATTCTCTTGAAACCAATTGCGGCCCATTATCACTCACAAGTTGTTCTCGCAACGTGAAATGGCAGAAACTGATCTAAGCTTCTCAATGTTTTTTTTTTTTTTTTTCCAGAAGATGGGTTCTATAAAACTGCTACCTCTGGCCATTTGCATTTATGACCACCAGAAATGTGCTCCTCCAAATGACCAGCAAAGTCTACATGGATTCTCTGCCATGGCTCATCTGGAAACTCCCATGAATATGGGACTTTCGTTTTCTTCTCAATCAATCCTGGCCACCAGAAGTAGCTATGGGCAATCTCTTCCTTCTCAGTATCCAACATCCAACACCAATATCCAACACCTCTGACATGACTGGGTTGTTTCTTGTAAAATGGTTCACTTGTGTAGAGGTTACTGGAGCATGTGCCAATTCTTTGAACTAGAAAATTTCAGCCTGTTGTTGTTCAGAATGCTTGACTCCCATCTTGATAACCCATCTGCATTGCAATGGTGTTCAGATGGTCTATATTTAACGTCATACTGATAAACAGACAACAGTAAAGCCCATCACTGCATGCGGCTGGCTGCAACTGGTGGAATACCAGCTTGACTACCAAAAATAGCAACAAGTGGTCGATGGGCTTCACACTCAATATTGGCATAATTATGTGCAGCTTTACTTAAGGTTCTTGAAGCAAAAGCGATTGGCATTTCTTCACCAGAGAGTAGGATGTGGGATATGACTGCATTCACTCCATATGCTGATTGGATTGGCAGAGAAGGGCTGAAGGGCTTTTTACATCATTAGTGTGTTACGAAGCAACACATTACTGTTCTTCCAAATATTATTATTATTATTTTTCCACCTGATTTTTGGTCGCTATCTCTTCCTACAGTTTTTGAGATATTGACACGGGACAAAAACTAAAACGTCCAGAATGTTTAGCTTAGATTTTGAAAAAGTTTATCCGTTCTTCTTCTACACTTGTTTTTTCTGGGGAAAAGTCTCATCCAATCAGACGCTGCCCTTCTGTGATGTCGACTAATCAGACGTTGTCCTTCTGTGATGTCACTGTGACGTCTTAACATTTGACCCTGTATTTTTTTTGAGTTACGAGGACTTGTTGGGGATGATGCACCAGTAATCTCCCTATTGACTGTTAAATGTTAAATTGAGGGACAATTTATTTTCCAATTTTTTCATTTGTGTTTAACCTGTCACATCTCGGGCAAATTTGACTCAACCCACATACTTTTACTTTTACACAAGAATCACCTAGGGTTCCTCTCTCATACAGTCTCTGTGCTGAAATGATAGGTAAAAGATCTTCCGGGTTATGAGCATTTGTTCAGAGTGTGCAAACAGGTGGAAGTGAACTTTCTGCAGGAAGTGAACTTTTCTTCTGCAGCAAGCCACATTTCTTTGTGACTGGCACAATCAGTGTAGCCCAGTTGCTCACCTTCACAGGTTTTAGTACTCCAGTTTCAACAAGGTGGTTCAGCTCACATTGAACCTTAGGTTTGATGGCATATGGAACTGGACAAGCCTTTTTGGCATACTGTCTGGTTTTACACTGAGTTTTACAGTAATGTCCTACATACATCCTAGTTCATTTGTAAACACAGTAGCATGTTTCTTCAAAATGTTTGAAAGTGTAGTTCCATGTTTTACAATCATGTGCACTTCCTGGCTGTTGAATTTGATCTTTTCAAGCCATGCACATCTTAATAAAGCTGGGTACTGACCTTTCACAATATACAATGGCAGCTTTACCTTTTGCTGGTTTAGCTCCACTATCACATCCACAACTCCTTTTACTGGTCGAGTCTCACCAGTGTATGTTTTTAAGGTCAGTTTTGCAACTTTAAGGCTTAGATGCTTAAGCTACTTTTGGTGGACCACCTCAGAGATGAGTCATATTGCAGCACCAATATCTACTTGCATCTGTACTGGTTTCCCATCTAACAATGGTGTCACCCAGTAGCCCTCTGCATTACTTAATACTAACAATACATGCAAGAATTCATACTCAGGCTTACTACTTTCTTTGTTCCACCTGATTTACCTGTCTGTTTTTAGGTTTTCTAAATGCTATTTGTCTGTTCTCTGTGGTTTTGTTTCAAGTTGATTTCTTATTTTTGCAGGCTTGTTCAACGTTACCGACCTCACAACCCACAAGTCCATGTCTACACAAGCATTCTTTTGCTAAATGGCCTCTTTTCCCACAATGGTTTATTTATTTATTTATTTATTCTTTTTTTACCTTGGACAGTACCTTGTGTACTTGAAATAATGCATTTGACTGTTGTGCTTCTTTGGCTGCCACCTCCATAGATGTACTTATTCAATTGCTCTTTCAAATGTTAAGTTGCTTCAGGTCACCATTTTATGGTGTCATTCAGAGTCCTTCCAAACTGACAGTGCTCTGATAATTGTTTTAAAGCATCTACAGACTGTGATATCGAATCTCCCTCTTCCTGACTTTACTTATGGAATCTTAATCTTTCAGCGTTAATAAGGGGTTTGGAAGAAAAATGTCCTTGTAACATAGCAACAATATGTTCATGAGAGCAGTCATCAAGTTCTGCAGGCGCAAAAGATGTGTGTTTTACTTCCCACTACACTGAGGAAAATGGGAACCACCACATCAGATTTAATTCTGTTAGCCAGCACAAAAAATCAAAACGTTCTGTGTATGAGCTCCACTGCTCCACAGACTCATCAAAAGGATCGATATGTCTGATTAGACTTGCCTTTTTTTTCTTGCCAGCGGTTTTGTGATGTGAGTATGTGTTGTTTGCTTTTTCCAGTGTACATTTTTACACAGACCCAATTCTAAGTTAGTGAACAGATAATAAATCATGAATATATAAAATAAAGTTCAGCTTACCTGGACAATGCCGCTTCTTACACAAGACACTCATCACCTTTTACTCTCCCATTTGCTCAGCTGGTTACTGCTTTCTTTGGGTTCTGCTTTCTTTAGGATTTTCTTATATCTAATGTAATAGATTTATGGGATCATGGTAACATTCATTTTTCCAAAATCTCAGAGTTCTGCAGTTAATACAACACTTTTTTCACAACTATAACATTGCTTGTTTTCATCCCACCATAATCTGGCTGCTGTTTTCTCTTCAGTAACAATTGTTTTGAGCCAGCTGTTGTGTGAATATGGCTTCTGGCAAACACTTCTCCTCATCAGTATCACATTATGTAGGAGAAAGAAGAAGACTCAGGAGACACACATTGTCACAAAACCAGGAACCACACACACAGATGGCTTAGGAGGCAGAAATGCAGGGGAAAACACTCAAGATGCGTTTTATTTACAGCACAACCACAAAATACAGAGCGACCACGAACACTCAACTTGAGGTGAAGTGGAGGAACACCCAGTGACCACCAGGGGGAGCCCAGCCTTGCGCTGGACAGTGGCGACAGGGCTCAAGCACATGGTGACACCTGGGAACAAACAAACAAAGGAAACACAAGAAACAAGGAAAGAGGAGAAAAAAGATAAGATGGGAGCAACCCCGATAGCCTTATGGGAAAAACAGGAAGAGACGAGAGCACGCGCAAGGGCAAGGAATCGCCAGCCACACGGATGCGCGGAAACACGAAACCGCGAGGCTGGACGAGCGAGCGGGAAAGCGAGGCGGCAGAACGGAGCCCCAAGGGGAAGAGAGGGATAGTAGAGAAAGAGAGAGGTAGGCAAGAAGGCCGAGCAGGAGATCGGGAAACAGAGAAGCCAACTAGAAAAGAAAATACCGCCGGAGCGGGTGATAGCGAGCTCAGTGCGTGCGTGAGAGACAAACAACACTTCGCGAAGAATGAATGGAAGGAGGACCTTAAATACAAGAGTTAATGAACGTGGAAGTAAACAACCAGTGTGGAGGACAGAAGTAACCGCAAACAGGTGAACAGGGAATTAAGACAACCCGGAAGCATTAACAGACCGGTGAGGGAGAACGTGGAAGAAATGTTTTAGACTGAGTGTCAGGGGGTACCGTCAGGGTGGTGCTGGAGTTTGTGACATAGCCCCCCCCCCCAAGGAGTCCGCCAAGGCCGGAGGCACAGCAGGTGCTGGAGGCCCAGAAGGCGGCTGTTAAGCACCACCACGGCGCCCACGACGAGGAGGTCGACCCCAAAGCCTAGGAGAGGGTCAATCTGGATGGTTCTGGTGGAGCAGTTCTGTGAGTTCTGGGTCCAGTATGTCAGTGCAGTCCACCCAGTAACGATCCTCAGGGCCATAGCCCTCCCAGCCTACCAAGTACTGCAATCTACTGGCCCTCTGGCAGGAGTCCAACAACTGGCTTACAGTCAAAGCTGGACTTCCATCCACAATGCGAAGGAGGTGGTGGAGGCTGATCATGAGCTGACTCCAAGGGGCCTGTAACATAAGGCTTAAGTAGAGAGACATGGAATGAGGGTGCAATACGCAGTTAGGAGGGAGATGCAGCTTATACGTCACCTCGTTGACCTGTTTGGTGATGCGGAATGGCCCGATATATCAGGGAAGGAGCTTGCGTGATCCCTGTACCTGGCGCATATCACGTGTACAGGGCCACACCCTGTCACCTGGAGTATAGCGGCATGTCCCATAGGGCGAATGGGGGCTGGAAGCCTAAGACACACTGATATGGGGTAGCTGAGTGTTTTAGGGAATTTTGAGCAATCTCGGCCCAGGCAAGGAAATGTGACCAGTCAGATGGAGTGGCACTGCAGTAAATGCGGAGGAATTTGGTGAGTTTCTGGTTCACCCTCTTGCACTGACCATTGGACTGTGGGTGGTAACCTGCGGTGAGACTGATGTTTACACCCAGTTTCTCCATGAACGCCCGCCAGACAGCAGATGTAAACTGAAGCCCCCGATGTGTCAGTATGTCTTCTGGCAAATCATAATGGTGAAACACGTGGTGAAACAATAGTTTGGCCGTAACAAAGGCTGAGGGTGGACCAGGAAGGGGGATAAATTTAACAGCCCGAGAAAAACGGTCCACTACAGTCATAATGGCAGAGTTCCTATCTGACAGGGGGAGATCGGTAACAAAATCGAGTGCAATATGGGACCACGGCTGATCAGGGACAGGTAAAGGGACCAGCTTCCCCGATGGCAGGGCTTTGGGGGTCTTGCTGGTGGCACAGACAGAGCAGGAAGAAATGAACTTCTGCCAACATATTGGGCCACCAGTACTTGTGTGTGAGAAGTTGAAGAATACGCAACTCGCCAGGGTTACCTGCACTAAGGCATGTATGGGCCCAGACTATCAGACAGAGCAGAGGGATGGTGGTACGAACTTACGGCCGGGTGGACACTGTGGGGGAATATTGGTAGTCTATAACCGTGTTTCCAACTCTTGGTCAAAATCCCAATGAACAGCGTTAAGGAATACTCGAGATGGTAAAATGGGTTTCCTTAGGCCAGCGTTCTCTGAAGGAAAGGCATGGGCCCGAGATAAGGTGTCGGCTTTGCCATTAGCGCATCCCGGGCGGTAGGAGATGGTAAACTGAAATTAAGAAAAGAAGAGAGACCACCGGGCTTGATGAGCTTGCGGGCACATTTAATGTGTTCCAAGTTGCGGTGGTCTGTGATAACCTCGAATGGGTGGCTGGCCCCCACCAACCAATGGCGCCACTCTTCCAGGGCTAGTTTTATGGCTAAGAGTTTGTGATCCCCCATGTCGTAGTTGCGTTCAGCTGGAGAGAGCTTCCGTGAGAAAAAAGGCTATGGGGTGAAGCCTGGGAGGTGTGCTAAGATGTTGAGATAGCACAGCTTCCACCCCCAATTCCAATTCCAATTCCACCAGAAACGGCAGAGAGGGATCTGGATGGCCTAGTACAGGAGCAGTGGTAAAGAGCCTTTTTAGGCCTGGTCTGCTGCTGTGGACCACTGAAGACGCTTAGGTTTCCCCCTTTAGCTAGAGAGCTAAAAGAGCGAATGAAACAGCGAAAGGAATTTGCAAAACCCAAAAAGCGCTGTAACTCCCAGACTGATTGGGGTTTGGGCCAGTTCAAAATGGCCTTCACCTTACCTGGGTCCATGCGAATGCCCTCTGGGGAGATAATGTGGCCAAGAAAGGTTATAGTGGTACAGTCAAATTCACATTTCTCGGCTTTCGCGTATAACTGGTGTTCCAGCAGACGGGCGAGTACCTTGCATACATGCAGTCTATGAATAGCCACATCAGGGGAAAATATAAGAATATCGTCAACATAGACCAACACAAAGACTCCCAAGAAATACTGCAACACGTCGTTAATGAATGCCTGGAAGATAGCAAGGGCATTAATTAAGCCAAAAGGCATCACTAGGTATTCATAATACCCAGAAGTTGTGCTAAATGCTGTCTTCCACTCATCCCCCTCCCTAATACGCACGAGATTATAAGCATTACGGAGGTCAAGCTTAGTAAAGACCTGGGCTGTACGCAGCTGTTCTAGAGTGGATGCAGACCCACAGTAGAGGGAGAGATGGCAGGTAAGATGGTGCTGACGTTCCTGTGGGGCCAGGCGAGCGGAATCCACCTCCATGGGGACCGGGGTCGGGAAAGGGGGCTCAAACACTCCATGTGAGTGACGATGACCACAGCAAATGGGAGTGTTGGCCAGATGGTAGTCTAGACATATGGCCGAGGAGATAAGTTCTTCCAGGGTGAGATCAAGGTTCTGACAGGCTAACTCAACTTGCACGTCAGCGCTTAGCCCTGCTTTAAAATGAGCCATGAGGGCGGGGGGATTTCAGCCTGAGGTGGCTGCTAGGGTACGAAACTCCAAGGTGTACTCTGCCACTGACCTATTGCCCTGGGCGAGACGCAGCAAAAGGTCACTTGCGGTACGGTCTTTACGAGGGTGGCAAAAAGTGGTCTTGAAAGCAGTCAGGAACCGGGAGTAGACCCTGACTTCCTCCTGTTGGGCCCCCCACACAGCAGTGGCCCAGGCCGCAGCTTTACCCGTCAGACGCGAGATAACAAAGGCTACCTGGGACGGCAGGGTGACTGGCGAAATAAAGAGAGCATTGGAGGAGGAACTCCTCAAAACGCTCCGGATCCCCGTTGTAGCGCTCAGGCTCAGACACAGGGAGACGGAACTCAGTGGGAGCCCGGGAGCTTGGGGAGGCAGTCTGGTTGGCAGCCATGTCAGCAGAAGCGGAGGGTGGTAGGCGTCCATCCAGCTCATACTGGCGGATGTTGAGAGCCTGGACCTCCTGGGTCAGAAAGGCCAACTGCTGATGAAGCTCGCCAAGACATCTCCCCTGAAGAGCGAGAATCTGCTCCATTGTGGGAGGCGGCTCACGATCCCCTGCTGCCTCCATGTTTGGTGAAGTTTTTCTGTTACAAAACCAGTAACCACACACACAGAAGGCTCAGGAGGCAGAAATGCAGGGAAAAACACACAAGATGCGTTTTGTTTACAGCACAACCGCAAAATACAGAGCGACCACAAACACTCAACTTGAAGTGAAGTGGAGGAACACCTAGTGATCACCAGGGGGAGCCCAGCCTCGCGCTGGACCGCGGTGACAGAGCTCAAGCGCATGGTGACACCTGGGAACAAACAAACAAACAAACAAACAAACAAAAAAAGGAAACACAAGGAAAGGAGAGAAAAGAGATGAGGCGGACTGGGAGCAACCCTGATAGCCTTATAGGGAAAACAGGAAGAGACAAAAGCGCGTGCAAGGGCGAGGAATCACCAGCCACACGGAAGCGTGGAAACGTGAAACCGCGAGGCTAGACAAGTGAGCGGGAAAGCGAGGCGGCAGAACGGAGCCCAGAGGGGAAGAGAGGGATAGTAGAGAGAGAGGCGAGGAAGAGATAGGTGAGAACACCCAACAGGAGATTGGGAAACGGGGAAATTGGCAAGCCAACTAGAAAAGAGTATACCGCCGGAGCAGGTAATAGCGAGCTCAGTGCGCGTGTGAGAGACGAACAACACTTCGCGAAGAATGAATGGAAGGAGGAGCTTAAATACAAGAGTTAATGAACGTGGAAATAAACAACCGGTGTGGAGGATAGCAGGAACCGCAAATAGGTGAACAGGGAATTAAGACCCGTTAAGACCCAGAAGCATTAAAAGACAGGTGAGGGAGAACGTGGAAGAAATGTTTCAGACCAAGTGTCAGGGGGTACCTTCAGGGTGGTGCTGGAGTTTGTGACACATATGGACAGAAGGACCAGAAGTGGTTTTATGCTGCTGCACATTTATTTTTGCTTTTCAGCCATTCATTTTATTTTACACACACCCTGGCATATGCAGCCACTAGGCAATGCTCTGATCAGTACATTTAGCATCCTTTCGTTGTTTTGCAATATTTCACATATTAATTAATATTGTGATGCCTACCCTGGAAAAAATAAAAGCTGCTTCAGAGTTTGTCTGTAATGTCTAACAATGTCGGAGACCGATATTTCATCCACTTCTGCATGTATAACATTAAAACTCTTTTATTTTCTTATGTTTGTGCACGTGGACTTACTTCTTCAATTCAGACCACATGTTTGAGTGGCATCCAAATTTGTAGAACAATGATTTTGTTTCTTTATCAGTTTGGTATGTAACCTTGTTGGAAGGTATCTATGGCTAGGTGGTCTAAAATGTCTTCCAGACACCACATAGTTTTGTCCTAAAGTGCCATTGAACTTTTTGGAATTCATGGTGTCATCAATTTTCTCATGAATCACAAGCCACAGAATAGTCCCTTTATACCAAGTCTACCACTATATTTTATCAGGTGCTTTCTTGTATGCATTCATTGTTTGTTGCCTGACATACCCACAGGTGCATCTCAATAAATAATATCATCAAAATGTTTATTTATTTCAGTAATTCTATTTAACAGGTGAAACTCATTTTATATAGATTGTGCAGTTTATGCACTCAATACTTGGTCGGGACTCCTTCTGCGTGAATTACTGCATAATGCTGCGTGGCACTGAGACAATGAGCCTGTGAGACTGCTGAGGTGTTATTAGAAGCCCAATAATACTTGGGCTCATCTGCATTATTGAGGCTGGTGTCTCTCATCTTCCTCATCTTCTATCTTTGTAAGCAGAGGGAAGCATGAAGTGGAGGGGGGGGGATAAAACACACCAATATTTAAGCATTAAAAATGTTTACTTTAGTTAATTATAAAACAAAACAAAACACATTAAGCATTGTCTGTAGTGTACTAGCCTTCACACTACCCCAGCACAGTTGGCTGCCGTAAGCCCTAACTAGTAGGCCACTTATTGTTTGTGGACTTTTAAGAAAGATAAAGCAACTTGGTGAACATGACATCATGTTCACGGACTCCCATGGCTTTGCTAATTCACAAACAGCAGGACCAAGGCAAGGCGTGATTAAGCACAATAAAGCGGATTTATTATCCTAGTGAACAACAACAGTAAAACATGGATATGTGCAAACACTGACTTAATGAAATTGAATGATTTACCTGACCTTCGCCTCTCTGCAGTAGTCATTACAGGGGTATCCCTGTTATCTCTTGCGTTCACGCTGCTAGTGGTATTTCAGATGCAGGTAACAGTGTGTGTGTAGCACTTTAAGGAGTGCATGTAAAATGCTCTGTCAGTTCTGATCTTTTAGCCAGCGCACGTTGCCATAAGAACAAAACCTATTATCTGTTCCGCACAGGGGCCACAAGAGGGGCCAGGAGCAATTTTACAGGGGCACTGGCCCCTGTTGGCCCCTGTCTAGAACCGCCTATGCCTCCAGCAACTTGGATTCTGTGCATCTCCACTCTTCTGGGATTCTGGGACATTAATTATCCCAGGTAAGACTCTTCTGACATTGTCTTTGGGTCATGAGTGGCTTGACACAAGGAATGCAACAGTTGTAGCCCATGTCCTGGATATTTTGAATGACCTTTTCTTGACAATCGATTCAAGAGTGTAGTTATTCCTGTTGGTTGTGCACCTGTTTTAACACACCTTTTCCTTCCACTCAACTTTCCATTAATATGCTTTGATACAGCACTCTTACATGCTTACACAGTGCTCGAACAGTCTGAATAAGGCAAAAATAAATTTTGCAGAGAATGGTTGAGTGAGTATTTATACTCATGCAGTCAGTGTGTGTGTAACCATTATGATGTTGACTGTGAATGTGACACAGTTTGTGTTGGTTATTGTAGTTGTGTTTTGCAGTAGCCATATTTGCAGCCTGTGATGCATTTTGGGACCTGCAGTTAAATGCTGACTCTGGTGATTATGTAACAAATGTTTGATTTCAGTTGCATGTGTAATGACAGTTGGTGAAGTCTGGTGCTGCATTTTGTGAGCTACTCTCAGGAATGTCATCTATTTTTAAAGCTTTTAAATAATGTGTTATATAAGTTATGTGTAACAGTTACATCTGGAACTTGGAAAACACAAGAATCAGCTAACTTGCTCATTTTCATTGTCCTGTACACAATAAGGTGGTGGAGGACAATGTACAATGTTCAAATAGATCGACTGAGGACGCCGTCTCTACTGCTTTTCATTCTGCCCTCACCCACCTGGACAACAGAAACAGCTACGTTCAAGATGCTGTTCATCGACTTCAGCCTTCAACACAGTCATCCCCACCAGACTGGTGTCCAAGCTCAGTGTCCTGGGAATCAACAACACCATGTGTAACTGGGTTTTGGACTTCCTCACAAACAGACCCCAGTCAGTGAGGCTGGGCAATCAAATGTCCTCCAGCCTTCTCTCTCTGTTTACCCATGACTGCGTGCCACTGCACAGATCTAACACGATCATTAAATTTGTAGATGACACAACGGTGGTCGGTCACATCAGTGACAATGACGAATCGGCATACAGGGAGAAGATCCAGCATCTGGCAGCATGGTGTTCATCTAACAACCTCACCCTCAACACTAAAAAGACCAAAGAGCTTATTGTGGACTACAGAAAAAGCAGTGACACACTCACTCCTATCCAGACCAATGGAGCTGAGGTACAACGTGTCTCTAGCTTTAAGTTTTTGGGTGTCCACATCTTTGAGGATCTTTCTTGGACTAGCAACACCTCTTGTCTGGTCAAAAAGGCAAAGCAGACCTTCACCACCAGTGCTGTTTGCGGAAAGCATGCAGCATCATCAGGGACTCTTCTCACCCAAGCCACACCCTGTATAACCTTCTGCCCTCTGGCAGGAGATACAGGTGACACGTGCCAGAACCACCCGGCTCAGGAACAGCTTCTTCCCACTATCTGTCACACTACTGAACTTCTCAATACACACATAACTATCCACTACACCACACTACATCAGGACAACTACTGCCCACATTACACACACTGGACTAATCTCACACAATACACTCACTGTTCACTGGACATTGTAAATATTATATCATATTTAATTATTCTACATATTTATTCTGTATTCAGTTAAATATTTATCCATTCTACATATTTATTCTATATCTACTGTTACTACTTTTTATCCATATACCCTTATTTATTGCATTTATTTATCACTCTGTGTTAATTGCACTATGCAATTTCAATTGCACAATTTTTTATATTTGCACTCGGATATTTCACATTGCTTTTTCATATTTGCACAGTTTTTACATTTGCACTTTTGCACTCTGCACATTGCTACTACTTGCACTTCTGGTAACTGCATTTTATTGCGTTGTACTTGTACTAAGCAATGACAATAAAGTTGAATCTATCAATCTATCTATCAATATAATGTGCAATGTCTAATTTCTAAATGCTTTAGTGATATTTTTCACTTATGTATTTTATATATCATTACTTATATATCAACATGACACTCATGGTTTGGATTCTGACTGATTATCTTTATGTAATGAGACTGTTTATATGATGGAAGTTGCCTTTGCATGCAACACATGTCAAACATTATGACATTATGTCAGACATTATGAACTAACGTGACAGTGCCCTACTGTTCATCAGTACAGTAATTGACGCAGTACCCTAAGGTGTTCTATTCGTCTAATACAGTTTCAGAGATAAAGAATGAATGGTAAAAAATCTATACCATGACACAGTGAAACTCTTCTGGTGGTTTGTGGTAGCTCTTCAACTTCTTAAGACATCTTATGTTGGTTTTCCTGTAATTAGGCCATAGTAATCCATTTATTGAAAATATCACTTTGATTTGTCTTTTCTACAGCAAAATCAGACAAGAGCAGCCAAGATATGGAGCACCTGGACTTTAAAATAATGGTGGAACCTAAAGACAGCCAGTCCTTCACCATCATCCTAGTTGCCTCCTCAAGGCAAGAGAAGTCAGCTTGGACCAGTGACATTAGCCAGGCATGTCCACTTGCATTTACTCATGTTTATTGATTTACAATGCTTCAGGATGTAATCTCATTCATCTCCTGTGGTTTAAACTCTGTATTTATATTCTTTATCTCTCTTCTTTCCATAGTGCATTGACAACATCCGTTGCAATGGCCTTATGATGAATGCATTTGAGGACAACTCAAAAGTCACTGTACCACAGATGATCAAGTATGAGTCCAATTGTGAAACATTCATAAAAACATTCAATAGACAAGACGTGGTAAAAGTGAAACATTGCTAGAAATATTTCTAACAATCAAAACTAGTTTCAATGTCATTTTATACCCATAGCCTGAAACTTGAAATCATTATTCACAAATGAATTACTCACCTGAAAGACACTTTTAATGTGGCACTTAAAAACAAATTTTAAAAAGTGATACAAACTTTATTTTTGAATTAAGTGACTTTTGTATATTTTTGCAGTATGGCACAGTTTGCCATCAGTAATAGAATCCCAGCTAAAAAATTACATCTTTAGGAGGTACTTGCAATGTTCTTTAAAAGTTTGTAGGGTATCGTTTTTCTGATGTCCTCAAAACATTTCAAGAACATCCCACCCCTCATAAAACCACATCTTTAGGATGTCCCAAAATGGGTCCTAGACTGCAAGGAACAGTCTTTTATTGACACTCTCACAACATTAAAAATAATAAATAAATAAATAAAAACAACTTTGTATAGCCAACCCCTTGGCTATACATCAAGGAACCAACTTTAAGAACAATGGCTTTAGGACATTTAAGACTCTCACCTGACCTTTTGCCTGTACCTGTTCTTTGAGTTTGGATTGTGTTTTTGACTTGGCTATCTCAGTTTTAATAAACACCTGTCATTGTGCACACACGTTGCTCTGGCAAGTAACTATGCATAACACCTTTTGTCACCATGCCATGGACACAGCATCATTCAGTCAGCTTTGGTATTTGGGATGAGCCCGGTCTATGCTCACCTCACATCCCATGGCCTTTGTAGCACGACCTGAACACTATGCTGAAGATCCTGTGGATGCCCAAAGTGCTAAAATGGGCCACAGCCATACAGAGTCAAGGAGGTGAGCTAATCATGACTTGTGGCACATTTATTTTGTTTTAAACATGTTTTTGACCATGCCAAACACCACCACTCAAACGCTCACTGAAACCCATGCAAGCCCAGCCAAGCTTTGAGTGCTGAGAGTGATGGCATACTTCAGTTGTGGTTAAGCTGATCATAAGACGCTTGACCTCTTCTCAGGAAACATGCATGACATGTGCACGTCAACCTTGTCTGAAACGTCCCAGTCCCACAACAACTAAAGACTTGGGATTTCCAGCATCGCTTCATCTGATTGCTTGTCTGCTCACTTTATTACCCAAGGGAGAAAAAAAGCACCTAAATTGGAACCCTGCCACAGACCAAGCTTTAGCAGTAGCAGACATGAAAAGTCATGCTGACAGGACATGGGGGAACTCCACATTATCAATAGGGGATCAGGTCTGTCTTTCTACACAGGTCTTCTCTAAGGAAGTAAGAAGTTATTTTATCTTGATCTTGACTCTGCCTTAGATATACTGTTTGCACATCACCTGACCTTTTGACTGTACCTGCTCTTTGAGTTTGGATTGCATTTTAGACTTTGTTGTCTCTGTTCAGTCTTCTCTTCAGAAACACCAACACCTTTTTTGTATATTAACCATTTTCACATTTATTGGTTGTTATTTATTGACTACTTATTTAGTACTGTAAATAATTATACTAGTATGTTTTGTAATTAAATTATTTTTTGCCTTAACATTTTCCCCCTTCACTTTTGTTTATTTTTGGAAAGTTCATTACTGCACATTATGCAGTTTGCTCTTCATTTCCTCCTGAAGCTGTTGTCAGTCTGTTTAAAACAGTGATAAGGACTCTTCTCAGGATTAAGTATCTGTTCCTGATGATGAGTGATTTCACTCAGCCATCTTCTGTCTCTGATCCCGTTATGGATGCCATTCAGGTTCAAGTATCAGTTATTGAAGAGGTCTGTGCCCAGGTTGTTCAAGTATGTGCTCCTGAGGAGGACGGCATCACCAAGCCTATACTTGTTTCTGACCCTCATGATATCATCACCAAACCCATGCCTGCTCCTGACCCCGAGGAGTGCATCACCAAGGCCATGCCTGCTCCTGACCCCGAGGAAAGCATCACTGAGCCCATTCCTGCTCCTCACCCGATGGAGTGCAGTACCAGCACCCAATATTAACACCAGCCTGATCCTGGTCCAAGCGAGGTCAGCACCAGCTTTCTGTATAAGCTGCCACCTAATCCAGGTTTGAGAGATGACAGAACTAGCTCTCTGCCTAAGCTCCTGCCTGATCCTGGTTTAAGGAAGGACATCAATTCACTGCTGAAGCCTGAAATGGTGATAAGGACTCTTCTCAGGTCCAAGTATCTGTTCCTGATGATGAGTGATTTCACCCTATACTTGTTTCTGACCCTCATGATATCATCACCAAACCCATGCCTTGCTCCTGATACTGAGGAGGGCATCACCAAGCCCATGCCTGCTCCTGACCCTGAGGAGAGCATCACTGAACCCATTCCTCATCCACAGGAATGCAGTACCAGCACCCAATATTAACACCAGGTAGATTGCCTCTGATGGGCAGGTTGGTTATAAATTGGCATGCATTTCTGCAATGCCAATTTACAACCAACACAGGACCATGTTTATATTTGCTTACTTTCCCCTGAATGTCATGCTTATAACATCATATATAACTAGCAAGTAGCATGTATTTTGCTTAATGTCTCCTAAATGGTGTTCTTAAAACTTCATCTTGTAACCCACACAGGGCCATATATGTAGATTGCTTAATTTTCCCTGAATGCCATTCTCATAACATCATGTTATAACTAGCACAGGACCATATACATACGTGGCTTAATGTACCCTGTAATGACCCCCACACAAGTTTAGGAAACAAGAGCAGTTTATTTAACGTTGCACACACAAACTCAAAATGGTGCAGAGTATTGGGAGAAGCAAAATTGAAGAAACACAAAAACAAAATGGCAAGTGCCAAAGCACAGAAGATATTCAAAACCAACAGAGAAGGTCTCAGCAGCTCTACAACACTCAGGCACAGGGGGATCTCTAAAAATATATGAAAACAATGTGAGCACAAGCAGTCCAAAAAACGAACCCAGCAAAAAACACCAGAAATAGTCCATACGCCACAAAAACAACAACAAAAAAATGGCATGAACTAGTTCAGGTACTGTTCTTGGAGCCTCTCTGGTGGCCCCTAGTGGCAGCAGATGTGACATCCCCACAATGAAATTTCTGCAATGTTGCGCAACAACCAATATTAGCGATTACTTACACTGATGAATGTACTCAAAATGTTGTGAAAATGTAACTCATGGCCATGCAGTGGACCAAAATAGAATATTGAGGATGTTGTTTGTTAGCTGGAATGGTGTTCTGTTTTTTTCCATTTTGTAATAACATTGGGTAATTATAAATTCCTGAGTTCTAGTGGAAGACATCTCCCCCATCCAAATGACTTTGATATAATAATAAATAGTAAGGTAGATGAGTGAACAGTCACTAATAATAGTAATATATTAATAAGAATCAGTCCACTAATAGCTGTTTGTAATACCTATTACATTGTCTGAAAAAAATCGTCATAAGTGCCCAAAGATTAAATGTTAAATGTAATAGCATATATTGCTATGTCTTGTTGCCCATTACTTTTTCCCTTTTATATTTGGTGGAGAAACATAATAAGAAGCATATTTAAGTTTAGGAAAGATTTTCTTATGCACATTAACACATTTATCATATACATTTACCATTGGCTTTACAATTGCAAGAAACAATAAATCATAGTGTAATGCACAGACACTCACGCACAATGTTACATACAATTCTGTAAAAAAACTTTTCAACATGTGTGTATTCTGGATTTAGATCTGATGCAAGTCTTTACTGCGATGACGTGGATATCCGCTTCAGTAAGATGATGAACTCATGCAAAGTGTTGCAGATCCGCTATGCCAGTGTGGAGCGGTTACTGGAGCGGCTGACTGACCTGCGCTTCCTGTCTATTGACTTTCTCAACACCTTTTTGCACTCATACCGGGTTTTTACTACTGCAGAGGTTGTCCTTGACAAGCTAATTGCCATCTACAAGAGGCCCATCAGTGCCATCCCAGCTCGGTGGGTCTCACATGTGACTTGCTTTTGCTATAATGTGGCACCTAAAAACTGCTTACAGTGCTGATGATTAATGGAAGCAAGAGGGTTTTATGATATTCATATCATATCATATTATGATATGATATGACTCTTCTAGCCTTTTCAGCTTATTAGCTAAGAAAATCTTTTTAAAAAATGTAAATGTGATCAGCAGCCTTTTATGTGAGGGAATATAAAAAATTGTTTAAAGTGCTATTCCTAGATCAGTTCTATTGTTTAATGTTACTGTAGCTGACTTTGGATCAGAAGACTGCTGTGAGGGGTTGGTAGTTTCATGCTACATTTGCATAAAGATATAAAGATTATAAAGATAGTACGTTTTAGATTCAACATTACTTTTAAGACACATTAAGAGAATAGTTTCTATTTTTTCATTCATTTGTGTCAAAAATGTTCTCCATAGTTCTCTGTGTTCCTCCCAATGCATTTTAAACAAATTATATTTCAACACAGATTTCATGCATTTTGTTTAAGCACCCTTTAAATGCATCTTACCTGTCTAAATATGGACATTTCAGCATTCAAGAGCTCAACATCAACCTTGTTGAAAAAATGTTACAGTATGTGGCAAAATCAGGTTAGTCCAGGACAATCAGAAGTTGAAAGACTTGGGAAAACACAAGTGTTCTTTATTTTTGAGGAAAAATATGTTCGCTTTTCAGTGTCTTCTTTAGTCATGCACACAGGTGCACATACATCAGCTCCCTCTGTCTTGAGGCATGCCTTTCTCTTTCCTATATTCCCCTTAAACTTACTAAAACAAAATTCTTCCCAGGTAGGAATCATCATGCTAACCTGTCAACCTGCTGCTCTCCACTCACAGTCAACACTCAACATCCCCCCGTTCTGTGAGATAACTGCTAGATAAGTGTCTCTGCAACACTACAATTAAAAATGATTGAGAAGCACCACCACTTCCAGTAGAATGTTGCATAGTCCAAATATGACGAGCACAAAACGATGCACATGTGCTGTAATGTCCATGCCTCTCATTCTGCCTGGGCTTCGTCACAGCTCAAGTGGACATGGGATGTTCCACCTGTGGAAAGACAGAGCCATTAAACAGGGAGACGAGACAGACACAGGGAGTAGGCAGAAAGTAGTTAGAGGAACTGGTTTTAGGGGGGCAAACTACACTTCAGTGATGCCAAAATAGGAGGAGAGTGGAAAGTACTTTTAGTACTCATCAGTACTGAAAATACATTTGCTGTAAAGAATGTGAGGGGGTCATTAAATTTCTGTGCCATGAGATTCTCCTCTCCAGAGAAGTGTGGGAGCAATCAGGCCACCCAGTCGGCCTCAGGCCAGCTCCACAGATTTACAGTCTGCTTTAACAGATCCAGGAAGGCCTCAGTGTTGGCCGCCATTTTATCCATTGTTGTGTGAGGCACAGCTGGGGCACCCACTGCCTGAACCAGGACCTGCAGCACCTGCTGGTCCTCCTACTTGAAGCAGTGTAAGGGTCAAGATTAGGTCTTCACATATATTTTCACATCCTTGATTTTGTGACCAGTGTGTTCATTTGGGTCAAGCAAAATGAGTCAGTCCTTTTTTTCTGAAGGGTATACAAACTGGTGAGGATCCAGTAATTACAATGGGTGAGGGTCAGTTATTTAGACCTATTAGTCCTGTTGCAGGAGGACACATTGCAACCAGTATAATGTGGAAACAGCAGGCCAGTGACAGGTTGAAGATGTTAGTGAAGACCTAACTGCCCAGGAGACATTCTGAAAATACATTTGCTGTGGAGAATGTGAGGGGGTTAATAAATTGAAGTGAGCCTACTCTATAATGAAAATATTGTGTTGACCATTGCTGTGTTTAAAATAAGCATAGAATTGGTTAAGCCCATCAGGAAGAGAGGTGTGGCTGTATTGGGCTGGGGGTCAGGGGGATAGTTTATTTACTGAATGTGCATCTTTAATGCTACAGCTTTGTCCACCAGAGTGCTAATGAAAATGTGCTAGAAGGGGAGAGTGGAAAAGTAGGAATTTTGATAGCACAAAATTATTGAATAACAAGAAAAAAGTATATTTTAAATTGCAACAGAAATGCCCAGCAAATTAGAAAAAAATAATGCAAAAATTGTTTCAATTAGAGAAGCACATATAAGCAATAAGATAACAAAACTCTGTGGTCACATTTTGGTGTGCTACTTTAATAGAATAATTATTATACTCAGAATTTCTTCAAATCTCTATTTTTATGGCTATGTCGAGCCGATCAAAATTTGCTTGTAGAAGTACTAATATTTTTTATACTATGATAAAAAAACAATTGTAATGATAGTGAACTCTTCCTGCATGACCCTGTGCTCATCCACCAAGCATACAGTCTCACTGTATATTTTGGATAAAATTACATAATCTTAGCCTCTGGAGTTGTTTAACATAAACGTGTTCTCCATTTTACTTGCAGATAGCAAAACTGTTTATGTTCTTTGTGTGTAAGATGTAGCAATACTCACATTTCTCTCAACCACAGCTAATCCACGCTTACTAATGGTAGACCTCTACCCTATATGCAAAAAAACTATTGGGACACCTACACATTAATTTTACAAGAGATTTAATGACATTCTCCAAAACCAGAATTGTACATCAGACTGCTTTACACCACGCCACCTGATGCTTGGTATTGTGCTTTGTAATGTAAAGCTTGCATGCAACTGCTCGGCCATTAAGATCCATGCCATGAAGCCCACGGTTTTTGTGCTGATGTTAATGCCAGAGGACAGTTAAACCTCATGAGAGTGTTGGCAATTTGTCACATGCTATGTGACTCAGTACATGGCAGCTCTGCTCTGTAAATTTATGTGGTCTGCCACTTAGTGGCTAAGTTGCTTTAGTTTTTAAAAGCTACCACTTTTCACTAATACCACTCACAGCTGATCATGAAATATCTAGGAGGTAATGAATTTCTTGAACCGACTTGTGGCAGTGGGATTGAATAAAACACCTATGATTTTATTCAAAAAGATACAGTATCTCTCCTCACATATCTTCAAGTGTTATGCTCCACCCCTTTTCCGTGTGCATTTGTGTTCCATGTTTTGTCCTCTGTCCAGGTCCTACCATGTTATTTACGGGTATTGGATACATCACCTTCCACCGTCTGCAGGTTTGTTTATGTCATTGTTGCAAAAGTACAGTATAAGACTGCCACTGGACAGTATTCCGGCAATCTAATGCTCATTGTGATTGTCTTTCCCAGAATGACATTTTTGATTGTGGGTAAACATCAAGGCTAGCCTGTCCCCTTTTTTATTTGTGTCTTTTCTGTATGCGACTATTTTTGTGTGCATTTTGTAATTTTGTAATCATTCTGTATATACATTCAAAGTTACCTAAGTACAAGTGTAGGGTGAATTGAACAGGGTGTAAGTTGTGTGAATTGTGTGTTTGAACTGGGTGTAAGTTGTGTGTATTTAAAGACTAAGGGCAAGTCAAGATCTTTTAAAGTTGGTGTTTGTTCACTGTTACCTGTTGCTGGTATAGAATTTACTCTATATTGGGTAATGATTGGCAGGACATATTCTCAGCATTGTCGTTCCAAAGGTTTCTTTTAATAGTGAAGATGTCCTAACCGGAGTATCTATTTGTGCTCCCCACTTCCCACTCAAGTGCTTAACAAATCAAAAGATGATGTAGATAAAGATAAAGAATACTGGCAAGTTCCATTTATGCAACATGCCTTTTAACTGACATTTAACTGGATCATCATAGAGAAAAAGACACTCGCTTTACTTTTGATGCTGGGTTGTTGTTTGCAAAATAAACGTACATTCTTGGGCTCACACTACAGCGTTTAGAAGCATGGTCCCTCATTTTGCAAGGCTTTAATTTAACAGTTGTTCAGAGAAGGGTCCATTATGGTTGCTGCTTTTTCAAGAAGTTATTTGCTGTATGGAGATTAGCATGGTGGAGCATATGCACAGCCCCTTTTTATGTGTGTGCATGTCTGTGGTCTGTGGCTTGTTCTCTGTCCAGGTGCTGCACCATTACTTCTGGATTCCATTACTTCTGTTATTATTTTTCCCCAATCATAAATTACTCTGCTATTGTCCACAACCCTAGAGTAAGAAGTACACAAAGGAAGCATATCTTTGGCCTAACCATCCCTGGTTTGTACCTGTTGTGTGGCAGATGAGAGAGCTAACTAATGGGTGGGAATTGAGCAGACTGGTGAAGAAAATAGGGTCCATCATCAAAATTTAGTTGCAGTTTGGTTTTGCATCCCACCAGTACATTTCCAGAGACTTCCAGAGAAAAAAAATATAAGCTGCTATAGCCCAATATCAAACTAACAACTTAATGATGTTCCTTCCTTCCTTTAATGTGTCACCTATCTAAGTTGTATAATGACTGATACTTAACATATAGTTACTTCAATTTGGACAGCTGAACAGACCTCTCACTACAACTCTGTTTGCTGCATCCTTAGTACTTACCTTTATGACTTTTTTTATCAGCCACACCATCTCTTTTTCTTTCTCTCTTTGTCTCTCTGAATGTACAGCTCCTTAGAACTGTTCTTCGCCAGCAGCCAGAATACTAAGCTTCTATATGGTGAACCACCCAAGTCACCCCGTGCCAGCCGTAAGTTCTCCTCACCTCCTCCACTGGCACTTAGCAAGACATCTTCTCCAAACAGGCGCCGCAAGCTTTCACTCAACATCCCCATTATTACAGGCGGCAAGGCACTGGACCTTGCTGCACTTACTTGTTCATCCAATGGATATGCCAGCATGTACTCAGCTATTACACCTTTCAGCAAGACCACATTGGATATCAATAAGCTCTATGTGTCCAGCCCTATTACCAGCAAGATCAGTGATGAGGCAGAGGGCAAATCTGAGCGAGCTGAAGATCCCTCCCTTGGTAAACAGGGTAAGTGTATGTGCCAGGCAAATTTCACTGGCTTGTTACTTAAAGTTTGCTTGCCTATTGTGTATATTTATTGTACTGTACTTACTGTAATGACAGTCAAAATGTGTTTCATTAACTGGTACTTGATTGCCTATTGTATTTAAACTCAAATTTCAATTTAACTGCCATCCCATCCTGAATACAAACAGATTTATTTAGTAATTCGTAGTATAATTTTCCCTATACCAAATATAATTAAATCCATCTATAGGCATTTTCTGATGGCACTGTATAATCCATTTTTTGTTTCTAGGTAGAAAGTATTATTTTCTAATTGCACATGACACTAAAGAGTAGAAACTTTGCTTTTGTGACCAGGGGCCTCATTTATAAAGGGTGCGTATGCACAAAAATGGGCCTGAAATTTGCTGTGGAAAACTCCAGGGGTTGGAAAATGAAGGACACAGGGGACAGACGAGTCTCTGTAATCACGGTGCTTTTCAGCTGTGGACCACCTCAAACTTAAATGGCTGCAGAACCAGATACCAATGAGTGATCCGCATGTTGGCATTCTTCATGTGGTGAAGCCACTAGAGCGGGGCTTGGTCCGAACAGATGGTGAAGGCCTATCCCAGCAGATAGTATCGGAGGGTGATGACCGCCCACTTGAGGGCCAGACACTCCTTCTTGATGGTGCTGTACTTTCTCTCATGGGTCGCCAGCTTATAGCTGATGTACAGTATGGGGCATTCCTCCCCCTCTACCAGCTGGGACAACATGGCCCATAACCCCCTGTCCGATGCGTTGGTCTGTTAAAAAAAATGGAGAGAGAAGTCAAAAGCATGTAAATGTGGCCCACCACAGAGAGCAGCCTTTACCTGAACAAAGACTTTTGGCTAACCTCTGTCCACTGGACCAGATCTGGTGCCCCATTTTTAGTGAGATTAATCAGGGGGCTGGTGACGTCTGCAAAATTCACAAACCTACGATAATAGCCAGCCAGCCCCAAGAACCATCTCACCTCCTTTTTGGTCATGGGCCTCTTTTCAATTATGGGATGCACCTGCCCATGACCCAAGTGGAAGCCCTGATACCGTACCTCCACCAGCCCAATTGTGCACAGCGGATTGGCTGTAAGCCTGGCCCACCTCAACGATCTCAGGACTGCCCTTAGGTGTTGGATGTGCTGCGGCCAATCATTGCTGTAAATGATGATGTCATCTAGATAAGCCAGCGGCGTAGGTGGTGTGTGGGCGTCAGTCCATGAGTCGCTAAAACGTCTCTGGTACCCCAAACAGCCCAAAAAGAAGTGTTACAAATTGGTGCAATCCGAACGGGGTGGAGAAAGTCATGTTTCATGGGATAGTAGAGTCAAGGGGATCTGCCAATATAAATCCCTTTGTCAAATCCAGTGTTGAATAAAAATGTGCTGCACCTAACCGATTTAGCAGTTAGTCTACACAGAAGCAGACCGACCCATCAAGCTTGGGAACCAAAACCACCAGGCTGCTGTACACACTTTGTGACTCCTCGTTTGCCAATGCCAAGATTGAGAGAGAAGATTAGGAAAGATTAACACTTACTTGTTTAAACACTATTTGTGCAATATTTTTGTCTGCTGTTTTAAAGGTTAGTGCTTGCCGTATTTTATTTAACTTTATGTACAGCATGAAGTTTTACACTAGATTATGTATTTCACTCTGTGATTTATTTACATATTATCTGACACTAACTACGGTCAGAGTTATTTCTAATGATTCAATAAATTCAATAAACTATACCACAGAAAAAAACATTAGTCACCGAGTCTGCAGAATCCAGAATCTGCAGTGTGCGCTTCGCGCCACATTAGTGACAAATTTAGACATGTTCTGTCTAGAGGATTATGGTACAAATAGCAGATTTTAAATAACATAAAACAGGAAAAACATAAATTAATAACCTGATTTTCATGTGTATATGTGCAACAGACAGTTTATTTATATGTGATGGCTGGCAGAGCATATGACACAATCGGCCCGAATCTGTAAAAGCTCACTCAGACTGTATTAGCACTCTGGGAATTGGCTCGCATACATTTTGCTGACACATCACTTGACGAGCTTTACCCGTATCCAACCCGATTTCAATGTGCTGGTGCCGACTCACTGCCGAGTCTGTCACACACCAGCCGAGAATACAAAATCTAAAGGTGCTATATATATATAAAGTTTATTATTCTTCAAAAAATTAAATTCAGATAAAATGCTGCACCCACGTGTTGCACAGAATAAACTTGCATTTGTTGCTACTGCACTACCTGAGGTCACCGAACAACACATTCCGTGCCTTGACCTCTGACAACTTATACTTTCTGCATTCCTCAGATTTTCTCGTATTTGCCTTGCGTTCATTTATTATCCCGCTCAGAATGAATGGGAAAACCGGCATTTAAATATTCATAAATGGACCTTTTATGAGTAAATGTGGGAAAAATACATTGGGAAGCCTATATTGAAATATTCATGAATGATTTGTATGGATGTTTTAGGGGTAAATGTGGGCGGTATGGAGGCGGAATATGAGACTGGTTCACCTGCACACATTTTGAAGTAGGTTGTGATTAAAATGGAAACAGCATGCAGGTGTTCGTATGTACAGTTTTATAATTTTTTAATACATATATATATTTTTTGTGTGTATGCCATTTCCTGCTTTTGTGCGCACACACACTTTCACTCCAGAATCTACACAGAGTTTTATAAATGAGTCCCCTGGTCACAGAAAAAGGAATGTCTGAGGGAAACAATACTCATTTTCTATGTTTCCTAAAATGTGACAGCACAACCCACGTAGATTTTAGTTTCTCTACATTAATATTCTGACATTTTTCTAAAGTTTTTCCAAATTCTTTTACTAACATTTTTTTCACATGCTCCTCTGGGCTTAATGGGATAATTTTGTGATTATGGCTGACAGTCCTCCTCTGAAACAAACTCCTCTGTATATTTAGCCAAGTGCTGTAAATTATAATACATGTAATTGATCCACTTTTAATCCAGCTCCCTTTTTACATGACATGTAGGCTTGGCGATAACACAGACTGGTTCTGTAAGCCTAAGAGGTGTACAAGTACATCTCCAACTTCATTACCACACATCCAGTAAATATCTAAAACGTCTCTAGCGAGTTCAACCATATTACGATGATTAGCAGGATTGCACTCAATTACCACCAGCCAAAAAGACATAATAACTGTCTATGAAACGGTACAATGATAGTCACCAGAAAAATGATTAACTTGTCTCCCTTGCCCTTAGTATAACACTCAAACTGTGAGTGTTACTACTGCAAATACCTAGGGAAAAGTAGTATGAGCTGATCGGCGAAGGCTTCACAAGATCTGTCAAAGTTGTCAAGATCATAACTCATAAAATAAGAGGTGAAATCCCTGGGGCAGTATCGACAATTGGGGAGACATTCTCCAGGGGGCTGAAAATAGTTCTCTGGACAGCTGGGTATTGTAAGGTTAAGTATTCATGTATTGTGCACAGGAGCTGACATTTATTGAAAGGAAAGCTACAAGAAGGTGTTTAACTTTCTTACACACAAAAATAAATATTAGAAAAATGTAGGGAAGTGGCTGTGAAGTTAGCTGTCTTAAACAATAAATTGCCTCCTAGACTCAGGATGTCTTGGGTGGTGTTCATGATTAGCATGAGGATTAGGAGAAGGATATGCCATAGTTATTGGTTTCTGTTCCTAAGAGAAATTTATCAATGCCCCCTGGAAGGCAGCAGGCATTCTAAAGCAACTGACCTAACAGAATGCATAATGGACGTTTGGAAGAATAATAACGAGACATAGACTAATTCAAAGGAATACAATTAGAATAGCAGTTGGCCATTAATGAGTTACAGTAAGTAACAACAGATACTCTGATTAATACACAGGATTCAAGGTAGGTGGTGCCAGAAAAACTGTCTACACAAACAAAATAATAACCAGGAAATATGGACATGGCTATGTGAACACACATCTTTGAAAATCAGGTCCAGATGCCAGTTGTTAATTACATTAGAAAGAAAGTCTGGACATTCTAAATGCAACAGGGGTTGGCAGTGATACATTAGCCTTAAATAAAACATTTCATATACATCTATTCAAAGGTACATACATATAACTAGTGGAACTACTGGTGTATGTAATAGATAAATGTAACACGTACTTGCATACAAACAGAATATAAACAATTGATGAATAGGGGACTGCTTAATAGATGAGGGAAAATAAGCCCTGGAAAGGGACTGCTTAACAGATGAGTGAAGATCAGCATGTTGGGCCCCCTTTTTTCTGCGTGATAGTCAAAGTCTTGTCTGTAAAAGCCCTCTTTAGCCTGCTAGCATGGGTCCAAGGGGTACCTATACAACTTTCCTGGGATACAAGGATTTCAGCAGCACCTTGTCACCAAAAAGGGATGTGTAGGGATGAGTGAATTTTTTTATGTATTTTTATTTTATGTATTATGTAGTAAATGAAGTATTTGTAACTAGATGTGCCAGTGCATTATTACAGAGTACAGAACACAGTGCAGTACTGTACACAGAAGGGTTAGTCTAGTGCAAAGTAATATTAATAATACAGTGATGGGTAATCAAGCAATAATACATGAGAGGGAGTGCTATATCGTGGGATATTGGCACTGGTGTGCTAAGATCAGTACACTAGTGCCAATATCTCACAAAATAGCACTTGACAAATCTGTTTGGTTATCAACATTCCGCAAGGTAAAATAGTTCTATCAGACAGCCCACTGCTAAAATGGAAATCTAAGTTAACCATAAAAAACTGAAAGTGGTTTATTTACCCCAGTTAACATTTTTCAGGAGAGATATGTATGTAGATCAATGTACAAAACTCATGTGGCTTTCAAAGATTTTTTTTTTATAATAATGGTGTTTTTGTTTACTTTGACACTGGTACCGCTAGTATAGTATAAATGTTTAGTATACATTTTATATAAATTTTGTCTAAGGCCTCCCCCTTTCTTCTCGACAAAGAAGAACCCAGCAGACGCGGGGGAGGTAGAATGATGGATATACCCAGCCTCTAGAGCCTCCCGGATGTACTCGTCCATGGCTTGTTTCTCAGGAAGGGACAAGGCATAGATCTTTTGATGTGGAGGCGTGCATCCGGGGAGCAGATCAATCTTGCAGTCATATTCCCGATGAGGAGGAAATCCCTCAGCCCTATTCAGGCTGAAAACCTCCTTGAGGTGGGAATAGCAATCGGGAATATTGACTGCGTGATCTGGCTGGGGGCTCTCTATGGACATGGATCGTATCGGGATGGGCCGTGCGCTGAGACAATTGTTGAAGCAGAATGTAGACCAGGCTTGGATCTCGTGTTGTCTCCAGGAGATCAGTGGGTCGTGCCGGCTCATCCACGGCAGGCCCAGGACTATCGGATAGTTGGGGGAGTGGGTAACAAGCAGCTCGATGTCCTCTTGGTGCAGAACTCCCACGTGGAGCCGAAGGCAGGGTATGCGCTGAGTTACACTGCCGATAGGGTCCCCATTGATCGCCCAGAGAGGATGTTGGAGTTCAATGGCGGGGATGCCTAGGTTGGTAAGCGTGGCCTGGTCAATGAAGCTCCCCGCAGCCCCCGAGTCGATCAAGGCTAGGAGAGAGTAAGTTCCACTTAGGTAGGTGCGGGTGGGGCAAGAAATGCTCTTCTTCAGCGCGTGGGTTTTGGTGTTGTTTTGGCTGACTGGCCTCTAGCGGCCGCCGACGTGACATTTACTAGTTTCAGATACTCCAAGAATTTAACTAAGCACTCTTGTAAGTCGCTCTGGATAAGGGCGTCTGCCAAATG
>JAOVVF010000032.1:9777164-9789150 GCA_028565595.1 Duopalatinus emarginatus | reverse complement strand
ATATAAAATGTACGTGTGTGTGTGCGCTGTCTGTGAAATTGTGATAATATAATGATAACATGACATTTCATTGATAGTATGTCACTAACATTAGCCAGCTGACTAAGAAGATAACAAATTAAGCAGAACTCTTCTATAGGAGCGTCTTTGCTGTTTCAGCAAAGAAAAAATGCTCCAAATTCAGCTTGCTATGATATGCATTGTCATAGCAATGGTTCATAGTTTTGTGTACTACCCTATCAAATTCATACTATATATACTGGCAGCGCCTCATGAAGTGGTGGACCAAGGGGACCCTGGCGTCTTCCTCCTGCCCTGGAAACAGCGGGGACTGGAAGCCGAATTGGCACTGGAAAGGAGACATGTTAGTGGCAGAAGACAGAAGGGTGTTGTGGGCATATTCTGCCCACGGCAGCCAGGAGCTCCATGAGAATGGATCATCCATCGCCAAACTCCTCAGGGTGGCCTCTCTGTCTGCCCATTGAACTGGGGATGGAAGCTGAAGGAAAGGCTGGTGGTGGCCCCAAGGAGTCTGCAGAACGCCTGCCACACCTGGGAGGAGAACTCGGGCCCCTGGTCTCACACAATATCCAAACACTCGAAACACATTGTTGAACATTAGTTTGACTGTCAAGAGCAGATAGAAGCTTTTGTAAAGGAACAAATTGGCAGGCCTTAGAGAATCTGTCTACCACCACCAGAATAACAGTGTTACCTTTAGACTTGGGAAGGCCTGTAATGAAGTCTGCAGACACATGGGACCAAGAGCGCCTTGGGGAGGGGAGGGGATGAAGCAGACCCTGAGGAGGTAGACGGGGGTTCTTGCTCTGGTTAGGGGGTTCTTGCCCCGGGGGCCTTTACCTGGATCTGGTTCTTGATGCTGTGCCCACCTGACCACTGCCTCAACACCCCAGTGGACCAGAGTGACCATCCGAGACACCGGGATCACCGTACTGACCATGCTCATGATACCCACCATGCCTGACAAGGGTTCAGGGTACTCTAGGTTCTTGTGGTCGGTCCAGACCAGAAATGGGTGCTGGGCCCCCTCCAGCCAGTGTCTCCACTCCTCCAGCACCATTTTGATGGCCAGCAGTTCTCGATCCCCAACATCGTACTGGGACTCAGGGGGGGGAGAGGCAATGTGAGAAGTAGGCGCATGGGTGCAGTCTGCAATTAGCCCATTGAGACAGAACTACCCCAACACCAATCTCAGAAGCGTCCACTTCCACAACAAAGGGGTTCGGGAGGATCAGCACCGGCGCGAAGGCGATGCGGCGCTTAAAGTCATAAAAGGCTTCCTTGGCCTTGGAGGTCCAGATAGATGGTGCTCCTGTCCCCTTGGTGAGTGTGGAGATGGGTGGGGCCACTGAGCTAAAATTCCAAATAAATTTCCGGCAAAAAAGTTAGCAAACCACAGGAATTGTTGGATGTATTTTACTGACCTTGGGACGGGCCAATTCCGTCCTGCTGTAGTTTTGGCAGGGTCCATCTGAATCTGCTCCTCCCTTACAGTAAGAAATGCCAAGAAATGTGACTTCGGGAACATGGAACTCACACTTGCGGGCCATGAAGTATAGATTTTTTTTAGTAGTCTCTGGAGCACTCTCCGCACATGGTGTCAATGTTCCTGCAGGGTCGCGGAAAAATTGAGAATGTCATCTAGATACACAAACACAAAGTTATGGCTTGGAAAACTGCGGGGGCATTGGTTAGACCAAAAGGAATCACCTTGTTCTTGTAGTGCCCAGAGGGCCTGTTGAAGTGCCTGGATGCAGGTCAATGTCGCAGTCATAGTGCCTATGTGGGGGAAGGGACACAGCTCTACTTTTACTGAAAACTCTCTTTTAGATCCCAATACTCGGCAGGAACTTGGGTCAACTCGGCAGGTTCCGGTGACTTGGCGGGTGGCATAGGAGGCCTGGGAAAAAGGCAGGTGGCATGACAGGTGGGGCCCATTCCCAGATGCGGACGGTCACCCAGTCTATGTGGGGATTGTGACGGTTCAGCTACGGGATGCCCAGGACCACTGGAAACTCAGGTGAATGAATGAGGTGCAAGGATATTTTTTCTTGGTGGGCTTCTGACTGGAGACGAACCGGGGCAGTTACTTGCGTGACTTTACCATCACCTAAACACTTATGGGCAAAGGTAATGTCCATGCAGTTTCCAGGGCCTGGCACAGGTGAACGGAGTTGCCCTAGGAGATGGAGACAGGGAGGAACCAGGGAGAAACTAAATTAGGTGTCAAGGCATAAGGTGTGTGATATCAAGGCCTCCAGCCCTAGACCCCCCCCCCCCTCCCCACAGCTGTGAGGGTCCGGAAAGAAATGGCATAGTATGCTACACTGCCCCTGCCCTGTCAGATAGACATAAGCTGTCTCGCTGCGTCTTGACTTGCAACTGATTGATTAAAGACTCTCCGCATGACTTCAGAAAATTTCTTAAAGTCTGACCACTCCAGGCCCTGCCTCTGCCAGATGGATGTTGCCCATGCCCGGCCTTTCTCGTTTAACAGAGTTATTATGTAGGCTATCTTGGATCTGTCAGTGGGATAGGAGGCCGGCTGAAGCTCAAACGTGAGTTGACACTGGGTTAGGAAGCCATGGCACTCACCCTGCTTGCCGTCATACCTCTGTGGGGCTGGGAGATGAGGTTCGTTGCTGTGGTATGGCAGCGGAGGTTGACCAGGGGGAAATGGTCTCGACAGGAGGGCTGTGGGAGTCAGCTGCTGGAGGGTCATGCCGATTTGTTGTAGCATGGCATCATGCCAAGCCAGGGTTTCCTGTTGGTTGGTGAGCGCATGGCCATGTGTTTCCATGGTCACTCCAAAACTTGTGAGGGCTGCCAGTAAGTTCATCAAGCTCTGAAATCCTGGTCAGGGGAGAGGCCTCTGCTGAGTCTGTCATGACTGAGTCTTTGTCAGGGCAGAGGTGAGAATAGGAGGCATGTACAGAGCTCACTGAGCTAACGAGGAGACTCAAGTGCAGAGGATACGTAGTATTCAGAAAGTATATTGGTAATTCCCAAGAGAATGCTCAGAAGACAGGGGAGGGAAAACAAAACACAAAATCAGAGTATGCCAGTAATGCAGATCCCATCAGCAAAATTATTCAAAAACCAGCCCAAGCAAAAAGAAACAAAAAATGCACAAAATGGGAGCAGAGAGCATACAGCAAACAAAAACACAGAACTAAGAAGAGCTAAGTGGTATCACTCACCAGTACAAACACAAAGACTCAGTGAAGCAAGACACAACTGAACCAGTATAAATACACACACAGAAGATCACATGACCATGCTAATAACAATGTCCAGGTGGACCATTAGAAAATGGCGGGAAAATGAGTGCAGGGTAAGAGGCTGGGCATCAGTCCATAAAAACAAAAACAAATCCATGTGACACCAAAGGGCACCGAGGCACAATAGTGGCCACTAGGGGTCACAACAGTCTTACTTCAAATTAAAAACTGGGGTCAATAAGCACACCAAGGTCTTTTACTGCTGTGTATGATATAACTGAAAGGCCACACAGAGTAACTATGTAATCAAAAAGCTTACCTCTAGCTGCTTGTGGTTCTAGTACAATCATATCTGTCTTTTTAGAAATATGTAAAATAAATTACTTAGCATTCTGTGTCTAGTGTCGTTTACACATTATTTAATTTTACTAAGCTGGTGTCCCTTATCAGGTATTGCTGAAACATGCATTACAGTGGAAGCTGATAGTGTGTTTATGAATAATTTTTCACAGTAGTATATAAAGAAAAAAACAGGGGGCTTAAAACAGGTCCTTGTGGAAAACTAAACAGAATGTTAGTTCTATTTAGGTGTGGGCTATGCTGTGCTACAACCTTTTCTAGGATCTTGGAGATAAATGGGAGTTTTAATGTTGGCCAGTAGTTGGACAGCTGACAGGGGTTAATGTCAGGTTTAAACAGGGTTGGGGTTAATTGCTAGTTTAAAAGATTTTGGTAAATAGCCAGTGGTGAGGGAAGAATTATTTTTAGAAGCTTTAATTATTTCTGATGGTATCTATTTGAAGATATGTGTAGGTAAGTGATCTAGTACACATGTTGATCATTTTGATGAGGTAATTAGTTTGGTCTCTCAAAGAGGAATAAACTTTCCTATCACTTATTTAATTATATTGAGATTAGCATGGGTGGTTATCAGTTGTCTGGCTTTAACTTTATAGTGCATTTTTTATACTGGTCATGCCAGGATCTAGTTCTTTAATTAGTTTCCTAAAACTAAACCTAAAAATGTTCCCTGTCACTTTGTCTTATGCAAGCTGTTACCAACAGAGCAGAACTATGACTACAACCAATACAACCAGCCATCACCTGTGCCCACTGGATTCTTTGCTTGTTGATTGGTTGGAGGTGAACTTTTTGGACAATAGTTGCAGCTGCCAGGGATTGAGGTGGCTGGATCTTTCGAGTGTATTGCCAAGCTCTTCCAGAAACTTGCCTTCATTCCATTATTGGTTTATTTTCATATTATATAGACATTGTAAGCTGATACATCTACAATGTTATAGAAATTTTCCAAATGTCACTATAATTTTGCCCAGGATATCAAATACACAACTTTCTTCTAAATTGGTCAGTATGAAATATGAAGAGCTCAAAAGTTGATCGGATTTCTTAGACCAGCAAATCATGTAGGCCTGAAATCATGAAGGTGACCACTCTTACCACCTTTAAATTTCCATGGCTCAGTTTTTGTCTGCCGTTGTCTTTATTGAATGAAGATGAGAATGTGGCAGATTAATCCGCTGAATTATTTTACACTTACCCTTAAGAAAACCTCTCAACCTCTGTATCTTTAACTATATTGTCCTCTCACTTTGCCAGGTTCACAGTAAGATTTGCAGATGAGTAAACACCTCAGAAAGAATCAGCCCAAGCACTTGAATAAATAACTACATAATCCAAATAGGCTTTGCAGTTATTTACACCTGCAAGCACATAATTCATTAATCAGTGAAAAGAGCATTCCATATTCCAAAAGGAGAACTGCATATTGTAAAAAAAAATGTGATAAATGTGAAAAGAAATGTTACAGGCATGAGGAGTTAACAGAGCTTGACTTAACTTTTAAGTAATTCAAGCTTTGAGACAAATTTAGCAGAGCCAGAGTACTCTTAGTGAGCAGTACCTCTGCACTTTTCACTTGGCAAATATATGACTTTAGAATTTTAATATGGCACACATGAACTTTGCCTTCGGTCTGGAGTTTTAATCATGCAATCAGTTTCCCTGATCTTAGACTCAATCTCATAAGGACCAGAAAATGCAGCATGCCATGTAGACCTAGGTACAGAAAAAACAATTAATAGCAGAGGTCACATTCCTAGGTGTGCAAGCACAGTAGGCAAATAATTCACTTTGACTTTCACTTTAAGTGAAAGGGGCAGGGCTAAACCCAAGAGACTACCATATTGCAAATAAGAGGAAGGGAATCCCTTCCTCCCATTCACATCTAGTGTCAAGTCCTTGCTTATTTAAATCCAGGCCAAAAGAAATATATTGAAATATGATCATAGGTTTTAATAATGCCCAAATTACCATAAAAGGCATGCAAATGTGACAAGCTCAAAATAGATAACCTATATACAGGAATAACAATTAGGTAAACTGCATTCAGTCCAGATCAGATGCACTTGGAGACATCAATTTTCATATTAGCAGTCTTTCATCCAAATAATAAGCTGACAGATTTATTAGTAATTTTGTTCTTATGAACAACTTTTGCAAAGCACAAAGTTTATGACAGATCCTTAATAAGCAGTTTTAACAATGTAGGTTCACTAATTCACATTTAGAAATGCTATTTAACTAGCTTTCTCCTCAGGAGTAAAAATGTACAACACAGGCTAAAAACATGCAAGAAAACTCCTTGACCCTACAGCCAATTTCAGGTGTCTTGCTCACCTCATCCTGCCAATTCATTTCCAAGGAAGAGAGACACATCTGCAATAGGTAGTTCTGATCACACATGATTTTTTTTACAAAACCAGATACTTGTACATTTTGATACCCTGAACCAACACAGAAGGCTCACAAAACGTCTTACAAAACGTAAACAGTGTGCAGTCCCTGTATCATGTGACATAATAGGCTTATTATCCTGATTAGACAGAGAAACCGACCCATCTAATAGAAAAGGTTTATAGCCCTCATCACATGCAATACATAAATCCTTTAACTGAGGAACTGCAAAAGGTTTCACGAAACCAACGCTCTTAACATTTCGTTAGTTTCTCTTCTGCTGCCAGACTCTACATTCCACCAAACACAAGCCTCACCAGAATGGTTACCCTTTTGGACCACTCTAGCTGGCACCTCACTATTAATTGAACTGGCTGTGCACACAAGCACTTAACCCCCACCAATCAAACGATGGGACAGCATTATAATGACCTCACATTACAGAACAGCATGAATAGAAAATGATGAACGTATTACACTTTATAATAAACTGTTCATTGTTTGTTTATTTACTTTTAAAGACTTCATCTGCAAAACCAGCAAATGTGTTTTTATTGTAAAGTAAATAGGTTTTTGTTGATGACCACAGAATTACTGGTTGCACCAGGGTAGCGAATGGCTTTAATATTTCATGAATTGGTGGCTGGGTTAGAACACATACCTACTAACACCCGAAAGATGACATAATGAGAAACCCTTGAAGGTCAATACATTTTGATTCATTTAGCTTAGTAATTAATACTCTATCACCCTTAACAATTTAGTATGTGTGTCTAAATCTGCTATATAAATATGTCTGCCCACCTGCAATTACATTAAGCTGCAGTGTAAGATTATTTTGCTTTACGTTTGTTTAGATTTCTCCTTGTTCTCATACAATAATGGCATGATGATGCCATCTTGCCGAGAAATTGACAACAACCGCAGTGCACTTTCAGCAGCATCTGCTTTTGCTATTGCGACGGCTGGGGCCAATGAGGGCACACCAACCAAGGAGAAATATCGCCGCATGTCCCTGGCTAGCACAGGTAACCATAATATGTTTAGATCACAACAGTGCTTTGTAATATCATTGTTAAAATCATTGTTAAAATCGTTAGTTGTTGGACAAAAAAACGATGTGTTTTGTGATTTGTTATTAGGATTTCCAACAGACCAGAGAAATGGAGATAAGGAGTTTGTTATTCGTCGGGCTGCAACTAACCGTGTACTTAATGTCTTGAGGCACTGGGTGTCTAAACATTCTCAGGTGAAAGGTCACATGGCATACTTATATTTAACCTTCTGTCCACTACTTAGAAGTTAGTGTCCCATTAGCCCCAAACCATCTCCTTTTATTTATTAGCTTTTTTCCATGATGATAATCAATAAATAAAGATAATTCCAGGATTTAAAATAAGAAATAGGCCACACTTAAGTCATACAGACAATGTTTCCTATTATAATAATTTACATATACTTAGCAAGCATGGTGCTCAGATATGTTGGAAGGTATTGTTGGGTATAAGTTCTTAGTACTGGCTGCATTTAAAACTGTACTTTTTCCACTCCTGCTTTCCCATGCATGGTTAGGACTTTGAGATCAACACAGACTTAAAAATGAATGTGATCTGCTTCTTGGAGGAAGTTATGCATGACCCTGAGCTGCTGACACAAGAAAGAAAAGCAGCAGCCAACATCATAAGGTATCCAAATATCCAGAACACTCCATGTATCAGCTGCAATACCAATACCAATCAGTTTAATTAATCTTCTCAAACATAAACTCTGATTAAATAAACGTAATAGGTGTAGTTATAGACTTCAATATGTATTCATGCATGTAAGTTTATGTAAGTTCTACAACCGTAACCATTTGAATAATCTTCTGATGATGGCAGATTTTAAATAATTGGATAATATCCCATAATTGGCATATAAAAAAAAAATCTAAGTTCTTATGTTGTAAAATGACTGTTAATCACTCATCTGTTAGGACGCTTACACAGGAGGACCCTGGTGACAGTCAGATCACTCTAGAAGATGTAATACAGATGGTAAGAAAGATGCTGTTGGACCACATTCAAAGCATCAACAAATATTAACTTTTTAATTAACTAAACACAATTTCTATGTATGTATTTATGCATCTATGTGTTTGACAGGCTGAGGGTGGAAAAGCAGAACTTTTTGAGAACCATTCAGCTTTGGAGATTGCAGAGCAGCTTACCCTGCTGGACCATGTGGTTTTCAAAGCCATCCCATATGAGTAAGTACATGTTTGGTAATTTAAGCAGTCAGTCAGTTCAAGATTATAGTAAGATTATATGTTTTAGTTACCACAGAACATGAAATTAGAGTTGCCATAGCTAGAGTATGCAACAAGTGAGTACACTCCTGTGCAATATCACTTAATGTGTCAAATAAGTTGTATCATCTCTCAATAACTGAATTGTTTCTAAGTTGTCAAATAGAGTATTTCCTCTTACAAACAACCAAAAACAAATACTTGGAAAGACTATGTTGACAATACAAGCCTGAAAGTAGAAAATCAATGCAACAATATTGGTGATTACACCTGTGAATGCTAACACACAAATTAGAAAACCCTAATAATTCCATGGACACTGCACTACTTGCACAATCTAGCTCTGAAAAACAGACGAGCAAGTCTTCAGACTTGGCACAGGGGTTATTAATGAAAACAGGAGTTTCTATTACAGCACAGACAGTGTGAAGGACATAATGTCAACTTCTGTGGATGGCATCCAAAAAAATAAAATTGCTTGCCCGTCAGCACAAAACTGCAAGATTAAAAAACTTGGCTACAGAACATGAAAAGAAGCCTGATAAATATCAACACATTCTTTGTTCAGATGAGACCAATAAAAATTTGTTTGGCTCAGATGTGGTCCAGCATGTCTGGTGTGAACCTAGCCAGGACTACCACAGTGAATGCATAGTTCTAACAGTTAAGCACAAAGGTGGTAATGTAAAGATATAGGGCTGCTCTAGTGCAAAAGGTGTTGGGTAGATGACAACTATAGATGGCACCATGAATGCCTGTGGATACCAAAATACTGGCTAGCAAGATGACTCCCAGTCTGCAGAAGCTTGGCTGAAGAGAAATATTCCAGCGTGATAACGACCCAAATTCATGAGTTTCTGAAGAAGAAAAAAGTGAAAATTGTGACCTGGCCAAGCATGCCTTGTATGACTTGATTCCTATAGAACACCTTTGGGGCATTTTAAAGAGAAGGGTAGAGAAAGACAACCCCTCTAGTGAAGAACAGCTTAATAAAACTATGTCTGGTAAATTTTAGTTTTTAATTTTACATGAGAGCAAATACCCTACTGTTCAACTTAATGTAATTACCTTAAGAAGATACAATATTGACATTTGTCTTTATCTTGACAAGTGATCTTGCAAAGGGGGTGTACTGTAGTTCTGTTGTATACTGTATATAAATGTCATGAAGACAAAGCCAGTTCTTAGAACCGTCACATATTTCATGTGACAGCATCTACAATGTGACAAAAGTCACCAAAGGTAGGTAGATATATGAATATTTTTATTAGGTCTCATCTAAGAATTATACTTGTTGATGTGAACACAAAAATGCATTATTTCTCCTTGTGTGTGTGTGTTATTAAAATTAACTAAGGGAGGTCAGCAAGATTTAACATAACAGAATAAAATACACTACATAAAATACTTCCATAATGTCCAATTTATAGCTGCAGTGTACCTGTCTATTGTTTAAATAACTATTTTCTACTGAGTACACATACACTTGAGGCAAAAAAAACTAAATACACCCAAGGAACCTTATTTTAATAAAATTTAAAACTAAATTAAATCTCCTTCAAACATTTTTATAACTACACAGATTGTATGTGTTGTCGTTAGGGTATCTACTTTAATTTTTAAACAACAGATGAGACAGTTTTTAATCTAAGCTTTTCTACATTATAGTTTTAGTGGGTTAAAATTTTACATAAACTTTGTTAGTATTTGATGTTATTGCCTTTTAATTGAGTGTGCATGCGCAGAATGTGCATGCAGCCTGTTACAGCCCTCACGTTTTTTTCGTTTTCTTTTCTAACTTTTTATTTAGCTTTATAATATTTATTTTTTTAGACAAGGCAACTTAGTGAAGATGTTCCCCCTCAAAAAATGTTAGTAGAGAGAGTTTTGATCTGTTTTCTTGCCGTGAAAGTGCTTCTTTCACTTTCCTGATCTGCTGTTGCTCAGCAACATGACCGGTTTGTTTATACCCACGATCAGCTGATTGTGCTGAAGCCGGCAGGCATGGCGACCAGGATAACTAACATTCCTCAAGAGCTTTGGAGACGGATGCACAGGGGATGCAAAGGATGAACAAAGCAGCACACGGGAAAAGCGAAACGGAGGCTTATAGAGAAGAAGGGATATAAGCCGCATCTTCCATCTCTCATCATGGGCAATGTGAGATCGCTGGCTAACAAGACAAATTAGCTAACAGCATTAGCCAGGAATCAGAAGGACTATCAGGAGTGTACTTTGATATGCTTTTCAGAAACATGGCTACACCAGGATATTTCAGATGACAACATCAACGGCTTTCAGACTATTCAGGCTGCTAAAGTACAGATTGAGCAGGACAAGCCACCAGAATTTGCTTTGGATTAGCTGTTGTGTCTTGCAAGTGCCAGGGTGTTCAGTGCTGCGAGATGTGTGAGCCCAAGTGATTAGTCTATCACGGAATGCAAGGGGTACACATATCTTTACAGAACAAGGTATATTTTTACAGGACAATGTATATTATTATATTTTACACTGGGCACTGCTTGGGAGAGTATCAGCAGTGTTTTCAGTTTCCTTGTCCTGGTCTCAGGTTAGAGGTCCTGTATAACATGACTCCCATGAGGGAACTGGGTAAAGGTGACACAGACAGCTGGCTTTGGCATTCGAAGATCAAACAATATATGGCATGGTGAAATCGAACCAGGAGAATAACAAGACCTGTCATGTTTGATGGGAGTTCAGTCTTTTTGTTGTTTTGATGTATTTACAGTTCTTGTGGTCAACCTATGTTATGAATGGATGCAGTGCTCCCTTCAACATGTGTCACCACACCTCCAGGATTTGCTTTATGGGTAAAGACCCTCTTAGTGAAAACCAAGAAACAGGGTTTTCTTTACTGTAGTGTCATTGGGCCATTTCTTCACATTAGATACTTTGTTTTGGGACAAACTCTTCGAAAAATGCCACTTTGTACATGAAATTTACATTTCATTTCTTGACTTACACTTGGTTCTCAACATGTCTGGAGAATATCTTTCTGACATGTTGGACATGAGTGTTTTGGTATGTGGAATAGATCAGGATATCACAGCTGTAGGCTTTGATGAATTTCAATTCAATTCAATTCAATTTTATATTGAATATATGAATATAATATTATATAGTGCTTCAAACAGTGGACATTGTCCCAAAGTAGCTTTACAGAAATAATGAAAAGGTTTAAATATACATTTATAGAATTTTATAGAAATAAGCAAGCCAATGGCACCAGTGGCATAGGAAAAACTCCCTGAGATGACAAAAGGAAGAAACATTGAGAGGAACCAGACTCATAAGGGAACCCATCCTCATTTAGGTGACACAGATGTGTAAATATAAACAAAAACAATAAAAAAAAATTCCCTAGCATGCCACTGATTGAGCTATCAGAACTATCAAATCTGTTGCCACTGAAGTCATTACAAAGGTATTATGAAGCATTTAAAATGGCCAAAGGTAGTGCTGAAGGTGTGTGTTCATATCTCACTCTGGACAGTTCTATGTCTGCATGTCTTAACAATGTTTCTCTGTGATCCTCGATGTGGAACTCAAAACATATCCTTCCACCATAGAGGTTTTAGCTTGAAAGTGTTAATTGTGAGTGAATCTGACGTAAACCGCCCCCACGGCTGTCTACCCACGTGTCCCTTGTCTGAAGGAGTAAATTCACAAGAGCCGAATTGCA
>JAOVVF010000032.1:9736877-9768042 GCA_028565595.1 Duopalatinus emarginatus | reverse complement strand
GACCATGATATTATTGGTTGTGCTTCCTCTGGACCTGAATCTCTCAGGGAATCAAAAGTGTATTGTCAAAAGGAAGATGAGAAACACCCAAATCAGCAATACGGATGAGCTGAAGGCCACGGTGAAAACAATCTGGGCTTCAGTAACATCTCAGTAGTGTCTACATCATGCCATGCCACACTGATATCCCCAGTCAAGTATTAGGTGACAATTTGCCATTTGAAATAAACAATGGCATAATAAATACATAATGCATAATGCACAATGCATAATTAATACATGGTGCTAATTGAGTGAGATGAGGTACAAACACACACACACACAAAGACAAACCTATAAAACTTCATCAGATTGTCACACACGTCCTAAAAGTAGATAAAGAGAACCAAATTCGACAAAAAGATTAGACTCTGTCATTTTTTTGTTGAGGAAAATAATACAATATTTTGTGAGTGGCAATCTGTGAGTGGCAAAAGTATGTGCCTATAAAGGTAGCATATAAGCATATAAAGGTAGTCCACCACCACCATCTGCGTCCCCGGCCTGTGGACCTCCTTAAAAGGCTGCAGAGCCAGATACCGAGTGATCAACACATTGGCATCCTTCATGCGGTGGAGCCACTGGAGCGGGGCATGGTCGGAACAGAGGGTGTAGGCCTATCCCAGCAGTTAGGGTCTTGTGATATATAAATAATTAGGCACAAACCTGCGATAATAGCCAGCCAGCCCCAAGAACTGTCTTATCTCCTTTTTGGTCTTGGGTCTCATCAATTTAGGGCTGCACCTATCCAAGTGGAAGGAAGCCTAGATACTGTACCTCCACAAACCAAATTACACATTTACCACTGGTCCCTGTGAGAACTACTGTCACCAGAACCACAGGTACAACCTCCCCCCATGGTTTAAGGAGGTTGGGGTTTACCGTGCATCATCTGTCCATTTGCTTAACCTTATAGTTATAACCCCAGACTTGCTGTGTTACCTCAAAGGGCCCTTGCCACTTGGTGAGTAATTTGAAGAGTTTTATCTCTAAATTTCTGTAGCGCTTTACCCAGTGCAAATTCATATAGCCTAGTGCACCTATTATACAGTTTGAACCTGCTGCAAATTCTCCTGTGTTAATTGCCCCAGTAAGTGGGGTTTTGCTTCCAGGTCAAGAATAGACTGAGTTTTATATTTTTCATCAAAGTCTCTTCTTCCAGTTTTCCCTCATACTGTGTTCATGCAGTAATTCAAATTGGGAAAACTCTGTGGAGGCTTGTGGGACCCCGTGAACTGCAAATAATATGGGTTTGAGCCACTTTTACCTATTCTGTGCGTCTTCATGAACAAATTACAAATCATGTTTTTAAGTGTTCTGCTAAGGTGATGTTCGGGCATGTTGTTTCCTACCCATGATTCTCTTTTCATTTAGCAGATGTCACAAGGCTTTACTCTTACTAAGTTTTATTCAGTTGTGAATATAAGATTGTGTGTGTGTGTGTGTGTGTGTGTGTGTGTTGTCAATGTGGGCACTATAAGAATAAGGTGATGCACTTTGTGATAATGGGAGTGGTTTTCTTGTAGCAGTCAGGCCTTTAACAAGTTCCACCCCTGTAAATTCTATTCACTCACATTTGTGGTCATACCCAAGTGACTTTACACCAAGGAGACAGCAACACAATATTAATGTGCACAGGATGTCTAGTGATCTGTTGTCTGCCAGGGGCCCTAATTTACTATCCAATTATTGGAAAGCTTTTGTGCCAGCTCATGAGGGCCTCTATAAGCTCTGCTTTCACTCCAACAAAGCTTTTCATGATGAGCTATTTGAGATCAACTGGGACAGAAACCTAGTCACCTAAGTGTTGCACTGTTTTTGTATAGTCCAAACAGCAGCCCATTCCAACTACATTCCAACATTCCAAAAACGGTTTCTGTATCTGTTTTATGCAATGTGTTAATTGTTTGACATGCTCAAGAGCACATGAAATGCATTCCTCCTTGTGTGTACTTCACCACCAGCCTGAAACTGAGGATCTGGGTCATGTGATTTAATAGTAAGCCCCATCTGTTATGATTCATCACTGGCATGGACTCAAACGCGGCAGGCCGGCCCGGATGAGGGACCGGCCCGGAACAGCCAATCTGTGAAAGTATGTGAGGTGCTTGAAAGCACAAAATAAAAGTAATAATAAATAATAACCAAAAAGGCACGCACCAAGCCGCAGCATGGCTCCGCCTACAGTGGTCAGGTGAAGCATGAATGACGCTCAGTGGAAGTGCCAGAGCATGGGAGAGCTCCGCCCCCAGCGGGCAGATGGAGCGCGCTGCGCAAACAGCTGCGTTGAGCATCACCCTCCCTCTCCTGGTGACTAGAGAGAGAGGGTCGGTTACGAGGCCATAAAACGGAGGGAGGAGCGAAAGGAGCGAATTACCATCAAGCCCAGTGAGGAAGAGAATCAGAGAGGTGAGGGGCAGTCTTTCCAGGTCAGCCAGAGTGAAAGAGATAGGGCCCGTAGGCCAGAAATAATGGCTTGGCGACTTCCCAATACAGAGAAAGTCCCCCAAGAGAAAGGAAGGGGAGAAAAAAAACACACCAAAACCTAACCTCTTCCTGATAAACTTATTATATCTGGCCTACAGGCTCTATGCGGCAAACCTCTATAAGGCATCACGGATTAACAGAGTCTTCCCCAGTGCAGGAGCCAGGTGTTCCCCATCAGACCTGATTACCTCACCAAATAGGTCGACCAGTTCCCCCTGCCACCAGAGGGAACTGGCTGATCCTAACACCATCTTCTCTAGTCTACCAATGTACAATATGAGAAATCTGATGTATAATTTGTTTTCACCGGTGTGTTAAAAGGTTCGCAAGGGAAATGTAGGAAATCTGGTGTATAATCTGTTTTCCTGTGTGTGTTAAAAGGTTTACAAATTTTAATACAACCATTTCATGAACATTTACTTTTATTTTAAAAAATGTCACTTTGCTTATTGAGCAGGAGAAATTATCAATATATCATCTTGTAATACTATAAACGTTAAAAAACAATTGTGTAAAAATAAGTGCAGAATATGTAGAAATTGCATAAAAATCACTTATTTTTTAAAATAACCAGACCATTCGGTGGCATTCTGCCCAGATTATTATGTATATAAAACAATCTTTTTTAAACAATAGAAAAATTGTAAAATAGAACTAATAAATAGATAATAAAAGGTCATAATTAAATAGATATCTTAGTATGACTGTTTACATAGTATATTGATATTATCTGCCTTTTATTTTATTGATTGGCTTAATGCTTTAAAAACTTTTTGGCAAATCAATGGCAAAGAACGTTTTGGTTACCAAAAGGCAGTACTTACAGGAGGAAGAGGAAGAAGAAGAAAAAAAATGTCAACACTAAGTGAACTAAATGAACACAGGCCCATAAAAAAGAAAACATAAACATCTCACAATTTTTCTCTCGCCATTTTTATGAAACATATACATTATGTTTTGTGGACCAGCGTAGCTGATACACATTTTAAAATTTTGTGCCCTGTGTCTACTGGATCTAATACATAATCTACCTGCTTGCTTGGAACCTTTACAATGTCACTTGCAGTATTATTATTACTGCATACTATTAACTGTATACTAAAAAAAACTGAGAAAACAGCAGCACAAGCACTCAAGGTAACTAATTACCTGCAAATATGCAACATTGATAATGCTTAGTGCCACTCATGTTGTTCAGGAAAAAAAATGCACTGAATGTTTACTAAGTAAGAATAAATGCCTGAAACAAGGATTAATAAGCGTAATTATTAACATTCAATTCTGATTTTCTATGTTTATATACAGTCATGGCCGAAAGTATTGTGCACCCCTGAAATTTTTCCATTAAGTATTTCTCCCAAAAAATGATTGCAATTATACATGGTTTGTTATACACATGTTGATTTCCTTTGTATGTATTAGAAAACAAAAAAAAGAGAAAAACAAAAAAAACAAAATCGATATAATTTCATACAAAACTAAAATTATTGGCACCTTGTGGGTTAATAGCTTTGTTTCAAGCATGTGATGGTCGTTTGAACTCACCTGTGGAAAGTAACAGGTGTGGGCAATATAAAAATCACACCTGAAACCAGATAAAAAAGGAGAGAAGTTCACTCAATCTTTGCATTGTTTGTCTGTGTGTGCCACACTAAGCATGGAGGACAAAAACAGAACGAGAACTGCTGGTATAACTGAGAACAGTTATTTTTTGTGATATTTTCTGTGTAAAAATATCTCAAGGCTACAAGTGCATCTCCAGAGATCTTGATGTTCCTTTGACCATGGTGCACAACATAATTAAGAAGTTTACAACTCATGGCACTGTAGCTAATCTCCCTGGATGTGGACTGAAGAGAAAAATTGATGAAAGGTTGCAACTCAGGATAGTGCAGATGATGGATAAGCAGCCCCACTCAAGTTCTATAGTCATTCAAGCTGTCCAGCAGGCTCAGGGTGCATCAGTATCAGTGCGAACTATCTGTCAACGTTTGAATGAATTTAAACACTGTGGCAGGAGACCCATAATTCCAGTTGAGAGGTGCAAGAAGCTTGTTGATGGTTATAGGAAGCGATTGATTTCAGTTATTCAGTTATTTCCCAAAGGGTGTGCAACCAAATATTTAGTTGAGGGTGCCAATGATTTTGTCCAATCCATTTTTTGGGTTTTGCATGAAATTATATCAAGTTTGGGTTTTTTACTGTTTTGTTTTTTTTTTGTTGTTGTTCCAATACACACAACGGAAATTAATATTTATCTAACAAAATGTGTACTTGCAATAATTTTCTGGGAGAAATACTTCAGGGGTGCCAACACTATCGGCCATGACTGTATTTAGGTCTAGCTAGACAGTTGTTGCTACCTTCTTTAGCGAAATGTAGATACCTATTTTTAGCTCCACTAATGTTTACCTGATGTTTACCTTTTAATGCATTTATTAATGAAAAGTGACTGAGAATTAAGCAAGAGGGTTGCTGATGGCAGAAACACAACAACCAGTCCACAGTATTTTAGTAAAATGTACTTTCCCACCTTTATGAAAAAAGCTACATTTTGAAGGAGAATTAATGTAGTTCAGAAATTGATGTGCCAATTCTCAGACTGGCAAAAAACAATATAGAAATCTTTCAAATTCTTCTTCCTTATAGAGTAGTTTAGATTATTATTTATTTATTATTATTATTATTATTATTTCTTTGAACTGAACTTAACTGTATCTGGCATACTTTTTCTAATGGATCAATACAGAATTTAAGCATATTAAATTGTTGTGTCAAATGATATACTACATGTCTGATGTGTAATACCTTTCTTTGTCTGATTTACTCCTTAGACCAAAACAGTTATTGACAAGTTGCAGAGGTTGGTCTCATCTGAGGGAAGGTTCAAGAACCTAAGAGAAGCTTTAAAAAAGTAACCTTAATGTGGTTTATTACTTTTGTCTTGTGTTGTATGTGACATGTATTTTATGTGACTGTGTACTTGAAAGTATACTTCAGTAAAATGTGTATTTTGTTTACATTATCTAATGAAGTTCTAATGTGCCTGCTAGTTGTGACCCTCCATGTGTACCATATTTGGGGATGTACCTGACAGACCTGGCATTCATTGAGGAGGGAACTCCAAACTACACAGAAGACAATCTGGTTAACTTTTCCAAGATGAGAATGGTAATCAAGTGCTGAGGTTTCTGTTGTATAATTTCAAATAGACAAATATACAATGATGCATGATAAATCATTGTTTGGTTTTCTTGAAAATGACACTGAGCATAACTGGACTGCATAATATTACTGGTTCCATGGTTTACCAGTCGGTAGTCTGTTTTCATTACTTTATTTTGTTTACAGTGTTTGCATTTGTTTTGAGGAGAAAAGTACCGTAATTAATTACTTAGTTGTACACAATAAACATAATTGTCAGTGCACACATTTTATTCAGGTTTAACTCATGCTAAATTTGTCTTGTTCTAGATCTCCCATATCATCAGAGAAATACGGCAGTTTCAGCAAACAGCATACAAGATTGATCATCAGCCAAAGGTATTTAAAACAATGGACAGAGTAGAGGCGGCTGACAAATTGTGCAAAAAAAAAGAGACAGTCTAAAATCCATGAATCATCGGATATAATAAGTCTGCTGATGCATATTCTAGTTTTTGTGTGATAATAACCAAAGATCAAGATATGATGTCAGACATGAATATGATGTCAGACATGAACTTTCCTATTTTAATGTGATAAAACTTTATGACCAGTGTTGGAAAGCTGAAGGTGAAGAGGAATTCCACCTTCAGGTTATTGTGACAGCACCACTCGGTCAAGCGTTGAACCTTCTCCCTGTTATTGTACTGCTATTGTATGTATTTAGACACTGTACACTGTATATTTGGACACTAAACACTGTAACAGCTGTAACTCGTCAACTAACACAACAACACATGGTCAAGCCTTATCATGAAGGAGTGTTTTTTGTGCTTTTCTAAAATTTTCAATTAATTTTGTTGAATCAACAGAAATGTGTTGCTCTTGATTGCCTGTTGTAACCTTCAATACATTTTAAGAAGGTTACCAATAAGAACATTTTAACTACAACTGTTTTATCCCCTTGTTTTCTAGACTGCCCAGTATTTGCTAGACAGCAGTAACGTGCTGGATGAAGAAAGCATGTACAAAGCCTCACTCAGAATTGAGCCCAAAGTTCCCAACTAAGAAGAAGGCTTCTGTGAAACTTGAATGGTTGTATAGCCCGCCACATACTCATACACAGTATGTCTTAGCCTATATGTTATGTGTGATCTATTGTTCAGTAACTTTTTATTTCCATAAGTTTAGTAAAGCACATAAAATTTTAGAGGAGTTGCTGATATCATGGTTTTTCCTTTTATAATGCCATTTTTCAGTTCCCCATGCCAAAAACGAAAACAAATGTGCATATGGTCCGAGATATAATTTTTTACATTTTATTTTCAGTCTCTTTACTAATTCAGACACATAAATTTTGGTCCTCATTTTGTTGCAAATACTTATACTGTGTATTTCTCTAATGGATTTCACAAGTAGATTTATACTGAACATGAAATTTTATAGATACACCATGTGATAATGAAAAACAAGTGCACTGGACATTTTTTACATAGGTGATATTCCAATGCAGAAATAATCTCATATTCAACAATAGAAATATATACAATATACACACAGGTATATAATTACTACATATTGCAACTACCTGCAACACTATATGGCATGTGACACATTTAATAAATTTAGGTGTAATACATTTAGGTGTAATTTGGTGACAAAGACATCAAGTGTACAGTTTCTCAACAAGGTCTATGCTGTTACATATAAAATGTCATTATACAGCATTGCAATTTGCAATTCAGTACAATAGCTCCTTTAATGAGTATATAGAGCTGTATGATGCCAGTGTGCACATATGTTTTTTTTTTTTTGTTAATGCCTGTCTGTTGCCATTTTCTATTATATAAAAGGTAGTAAAGTTGTTTTTCACTGTTGGAGCTGATTTGAAGCAGTTTACCTGGCTAAAAACTTGTACAGGACCAATTATAACGCAATACATAACAATTTGTTATACAGAAAGAAGAATCCAACATTAAACAACATGATTGATTGCAATGCCTGTAATGTGACCTACAGTTCCACTGATAAAAGCACAAAACACGTAATTTTGTAATTTTTAGTGTTTTCAAATGCAGCTATAAAACATGGTTTGTATATTCAGAAACTGCACTGTAGGACTAAAGTATTAGCTAAAGTATTAGTCAAGCAAAAAAAAGTGAAACATTTAATATACCCAGCTGTATACTAAGCTTTAATGGAATTTGCTATATCTTCAGCAGAGTTTTTTATGTAGCCTATTAATACAATTATTCCGTTAACTCTGTCTGTAAGCATATTCTTCTTATACTAGCTTGTTAGAGGTCTGTTTTAAATGCTTCTAACGCAAAAGCATATACCACTTCAAAAAAACTACTTCTGTACTCATATTAGTAGATGAACTGGTCTCTCTTGGAAGTATTTACATTTAATAACCAGATTATCAAATGGGAAGGGTATTCCATTGTAGAATGCCTACCCAAATGGGCAAGGATGTCACACACTGCAGAATATAAATCCATTTAAATGGTCCTTCCAAGACTTCTGGAACAATTATCTTTGGACAGACAAGACCAAATTGGAGATGTTTGGCCATAATTTACAGTGCCAAACACAATGTCAAGCACAGTGGTGGAGAGGTAATGATTTGGGCTTGATTTGCAGCCACAGGCCTAGGCATCTTGTAGTCATTGAATTGACTGTATCCTCAGTCACTGAGTCCTCTGTATAACAAACTATTTTAGAGTCAGCCAAAGTATATTAAAGTAAATCGTGAGGCCATCTATTTGATAGCTAAAGCCTAGCCAAAATTAGATCATGCAACAACTGATTCTAAGCACACACTAGCAAATCTACAACAGAATGGTTGAAAACAGGAAAAAAAAATGAAGGTGTTGCAATGCTTACAGTCATAGATAAGCCGGTCGTTCCCTAAAAAGGAGTTTGAGAAAAGAATGGTGGATGGTCCTTTAAAAAGACCAGGTATATGTGTGATGATGTCACACACTGTAAAATATTAAACCATTTTTACTGGTCTTATGCAATACTCTCATATGTATGTAATAATGTGTACCATGAAAATAGGATCAGATTCATATCAAAGATGCGCTGAGTAATATTTTGGTTATACACAAAGTATGAAATGACCTGTTTTTTTCACATGATCTTTGTGAACTGCATTCTTGATTTTTGTCAGACCAATCTATAGTAAAATTACTGCCACTATTTAGAAATGCTACAATGCCCCCACCACCTTAAACAAAAAAAAATGCACCTGCAGCTGGAGAAAGTCCCTGTATTTTGTACATACCTACAGTCATGTAAAAAAGAAAGTACTCCATATTTGAATAAAATTGTTGTATCAAGAGATAATAAAAGATAATAAAAAAATATGTAGTCCTAAGCAGGTCCTAAAATTAGTTAAATGCAACCTCAGTCGAACAGCAACACACGAGGAATTACACCCTATCATATTTATCTAATAAAAAAAATAGGCAAAATGAAATCCCCTTAAATTAATTGATCATCAGCAAGTTGCATCTAAACAAACCAGATGACTTTTGGAACAATGTCCTTGGACAGACAAGACCAAAGTGAAGATGCTTTGGCATAATTTACAGTGCCCAAGCACAGTGGTGGAGAGATGATGATTTGAGCTTGTTTTAATAGAGCCACTGGCCTGTGCATCTTGCATCCACTGAGTCAACCATAAACTACTCTGTATGCAAAAGTTTTCTAGAGTTAAAAGTGAGGCTATCTATCTGGCAGTTAAAGCGTGGCCAAAATTGGGTGATGCAACAGCGAAACTACAACAAAATGAATAAAAATTATCCAGATATTGAACCCAGAAATGCTGTAGCAGGACCCTAAGAGAGCAGTGCATAAATGAGTGCCCACACACCTTAATGAACTGAAGCAATGTTATGTAGAAGAGTGGGCCAAAATTCCTTCAGAATGATGTAAAAGAGTAATCAGCTTGTACAAAAAACTTGTTTCTAAAGTTGGTTCTACAAGCTATTGATTCATGATATGTACTTTCTTTTTTCACACATGGTGTTCCCATTTTGTCTTTAGTTTTGTTAAATATATAAAATTTTAGGAAAAGATGATTTCTTATGATCACCTGATACATAAAACCATAGAATTCACAGAGAGTGTACTATGTTTTTTCACAACTGTTTTTAAAATATATTTTTTACTTTCTTCAGTAGTGAAGAAATGAGTAGTGAGCCGGGTTGTGGCTACCCAGGGTACCGTCTAAACAACAGGATACAAATAGACTGTAGCAGTTTTTTTATGATTTGAATATTGTTGATTGTGTTAATGATGCACAAGAGACATAGTGCATTATAATATCTGAACTGAGCTTTGTGAAGCAGGTAGTATTGTCACATCACAGCTTCAGTGTCTCTGTTATTGTCTCCTCAGAGTTACTCTTGTCCTTAAGAAAACAATATAGAAACTAATTATATATACAGTCATGTGAAAAAATATGGATAAAAAGGACATGGATAAAAATGTAAGTATTATAACTAAACAATTAATACTAAAGAAAAGACTATCACATCAGGTGCACATGATCACACCATTATTACTCAGCATTTTGAAGAGGACTTGCCTTATCTCAGACATTTAGTTTGTTGTGCTCCTGACTATTGAAGTGAGAGGGAACACCATTGTGAGATTAAAAGAGCTGTCTGAGTTAGTTTATAAGTCTAATAAGGGATTAAAAAAAACTTTTTTTTAAGTTTGAGTTTGAAATTGGGTTTGAAATTGCAATTCCACTGTTGTGAAAATAGTCTACAAGTGAAGGACATTCAGAACAACTGCCAACATGCCCAAGTTCACCCCAAACCGCAAGATGCTACAAGAAGTCTACAAAACCCCTAAAATGTCATCACAGTACTTAAAGTAGACTGTTGAGGTGAAAGTCTATGCCTCTACAATCAGAAAGACACAGCACAAGTTAACTTTCATAAATAATGAGCAATAAGGAAACCTTTGCTCTCTAAGAGTAACATGACGGCCAAACTTTTATCTGTAAATGTGGGCGGTGCGAAGACGAGGCTGGTTCACCGGCGCACATTTTGAAGTAGGTTGTAATTTATAAAGCAGAAACAGCATGCAGGTGTGTGTGTATGCACAGTTTTATAATTCTGATTTTTTTTGTGTGTACGCCATTTCCTGCTTTTGTGTGCACTCACCCTTTCACTCCAGAATCTACTAGTTTTATAAACTTTATAAACTTAACAATGTTGAAACTCAGACTTAGAAGTAATCTGATAATGATTGGATATGCAATCTATTTAAGAAATCACAAATTTATTTGCATCTGCCCCGAAATTAATTCTTAGTTAATAAGTGTAGGATCTTTAGTAATTTTATTATTAGTCATCTTTTCTGTAGTGACTAATAAATTTCCTATTTTATCCTCATGCTTATAACAGCTTTGTTTAGGCCTAGGTCACAATATTGCTAGACTTCGCCCTGTGTTTAACTTAAAAGATGCTGATCTTCTGGTTTGTGCTTTTATTATTTCCACTTTGGCTTAGACTACTCTAATTCTTTGTTCTATGGTTTACCAGGTAAAAATCTACATCCTCTCCAATATATTCTTATTGCAATGTCGGCAAACATTACTTCCATGCTTCAGGAGTTATGTTGGCTTCTGGGGCCTCATTTATAAAACTCAGCGTAGATTCTGGAGTGAAAGTGTGCGTGCACACAAAAGCAGGGAATGGCGTATGCACAAAAAAAATCTGATTTATAAAACCGTGCATACGCACATATAGTATCTGAGCATCATGTCTATGAGAGAGCCCTCATAGACAGGCGCTCAATGTTTAGATAGAGCTTATGTGTGTTTCTATTTGGGGCCTCTCTGTTAATTCCAACGAAGCCTTATATGGTTATGTTCTCGAACAGATGGGCGATGTATGGACCAGGGACATTCCAAATGGGTTAGGTAATTTCTATATAATCATATGGTTCCATTTGTTCCTCTCTGGGCCTATAAAAAGCTAAAGGTCCAGTTGGGGAATCCGGAGCTGTCAGATCTGGCTGTAGACACTCTCCAAGCTACTCGGGACTTGTAAACGATACTTGTCTAATTCTGATACTTTGTACTAAATAAATCCATTTACAAGAAGAAGACGGTGTCAGCAGAGATTCATTGCCTCATCATCATTACACGAAAGATACCACACACACCTGCATGCTGTTTCCGCTTTATAAATCACAACCTTCTTCAAAATGTGTGCCGGTGAACCAGCCTCGTCTTCCGTCTCCATACCGCCCACATTTAACCATAAAAGGTCCATGCAAATCATTCATGAATATTTAAATGTAAACTTCTCCAGTCATCCCGCTTCCTACCGCCCACATTTACCTATAAAAAGGTCCATGCAAATCATTCATAATTATGTAAATATTGGTTTGCCCATTCATTCTGAGCGGGATAATGGATGAACGCAATGCAAAGAAGAGAAAATCTGGAGAATGCGAAGTAGAAGTTGTTCAGAGGTCCAGGCGAGAAAGACTGTGTTGTTTGGTGGCCTCAGTAGTGGCAAACTCAAGTTTATTACATGGCAACACGTGACTACAGCATTTAATATGAGTACAATTAGTTGACGAATAATAAGCTGTATATGATATATAATAAGGCATACATAATAAGGTGTATATGTAGTGCCTTTAGACCTTAAATTGCGAGACAAAACAAAACAGATACAAACACCCTGCTAACATAAAGTATCAGCCTGAGCTTGTCTGGTGTGTGGTGGACTCGGCCGTTAGTCGGCGCCGGCGCATTGGAATCGGACTTGATACGGTTAAAGCTCGTAAGTGATGTGTCAGCAAAATGTATACGAGCCGATTCCCACAAAGCTTATATGGTCCAAGTGAGCTTTTACAGATTCGGGCCGATTGTGTCATACACTGGGCCATATAAATAAACTGTCTGTTGCACATATACACATCGATATCAGGTTATTAATTCATATTCATAATAATTCATCCACTTTCTACTTTCTACTACTGTGGTGGGAAGCGTGCACTGCAGATTCTGGATAGTTCAACACCAGACGACTTGGTGACTAACAGTTTATCTGTGGTATAGTTTACCTAATATGTATTACTCAAATATACAAAATATAGATCAACATTAGAAATAACTTGGACCATAGTTAGTGTCAGATAAAAATAAAATGTAAATAAACTACGGAGTGAAATACACAATCTAGTGTAAAAGTAATACTTCATATTGTACATGTACAGTAATATACGGCAAGCTTGAACGGCAGACCAAAATATTATAAGAATATTTATATTAAATAGTGTTTAAACAAGTAAGTGTTAATCTTTCCTAATCTTCTTTCTTAATCTTGATTTATGTGGTATGAACTGTATCTGTGAGGGTTGTTTGCGCATTTACTTGCAATTCTCTTTTTCACCAAACAATGTCGCTAATTCCTGCTCTCTTTCCGCAATCTTTTGACAGGCTGCGGATTCTCTAAACCTTGCGTAAATGAATGCTCGTTTTCATGCCAAGTATTTCTTTATAAATTATGATTTCTGCGTGAGAACTTACGCACATTTCAGGCCCATTTTTGTGCATACGCACCCTTTATAAATGAGGACTCTTGTTACAGAACGTCTGCTACAAAATCCTGTTGTTAACCTTTTAAATCTTGCACCTACTTATCAGTCTGCTTAGCTACATGCTCGTGTCCCATCACATAAGCAAAAATTTTTGCTTTACAGTTGTTGCTAGGTTCAGGCTTTTTCACACTGTATCTGGTGTTGCTGCCCCTCCATATTGAACTCCTTAAAAGGTCATGAAGTAAAATCAGAATAATTAAGTAAATGGTTTAATTAAGTAAATTAAATCACCATGGTTTAAAACCTGATAATAAATCTGACGATTTATCAGTTTGCTTTGATCAGTTGCAAGGGTGATCAGAAAAAGGTTCTTGAAAAGTGTGTTTATAATACCCCCCCCCAACCCCATGCATAAGTAACAGGACTATTTCTTAAAAAACTTTTATAAACATTATGAAAAGCATGAATTTATCCTGTGATTTATGAAGAACCCTGCATATTTCTAATAGATCTATTACAATTCTGCCATCTCAATGTTTGGGGCTTTTGTTACTTGGGTTAAATGACAGTTCAGTTTTATTTCTATAGCAGTTTTAACAATGGACATTGTCCCAAAGCAGTTTTTTTTTTTTAAATAAAGGAATGGGTTATACATTTATAGAATTTTTATCCATGATGAGAAAGCCCATGCCAAAAGTGGCAAGGAAAAACTCCCTGAGACAAGAGCAAGAAACTTTGAGAGCAACCAGACTTATTTAGGTGACGCTGATAGGGCAATAATAAGTGAACAGTGCAAGTAACCAGAGAATTAATAATAGTTATAAGTCTGTACTTCAATTTTGTCAACTGTTCACTGATGGAAATTAAGTGACTGATAGAGAGTAAATCTGTTCATCCATAGCCACCCGGAGATGACTTTTTATATCAACAAGATTTATGGTTTCTACATCTGTCCATTATGGTGTTTTATAGACTGTTAATGTGGGTTTCGATGAGATTCCAAGTAGATATAGGGGGTTGGAGTGGATAAGGCAGTTTTGCGGAGCAGGAGAAATCAGAAATCGAGGTCACTGGTATCTCCTGGTGCTGAGATGTGGGACTCTGTAAAAGATGGGTCTGCCCCCTGCTCTAGTCTTCATAATTTGAGGTTTAAGCAAATAGCCTGCAACTTTTTATACAAGTATGCGAGGCAGATCGTAAGAAACTGGAAGTCAGCTCAGGTAAAACAATATGTCAATTATTTATTTAAAGATGTTAAACATTGAATGGGGTCAAATTAACGCTAAATATAATAACTCCAACAACATTGTCTAGCCCAGTGGTTCCCAAATTGGGGGGCGCAGCAAGGCAAATGAGCTACGCAGGTTTGAGCACTGCTAGCAAAAGATGGACAAGTTTGTGAGAGCTAAACTTGCAGCAGATGATGAGATTTCTCAAGCCACAACTTCGAAAAGGAAAACAAGAAAATAAGATGAGGCATATATCTCAGGTTCAGCAGTACAATTGTGAGTAATGAGGAGAGACATAAGTGCGTTCTGTGCTTGAAAATACTGGCTTCTGATAACCTAAAACTGAACAACTTAAAACAGTACACACACTATAGCTGAGAATACTACATGCTGCTATTGATATGGTTTCAACTATGTTTGATGAAGCAACAGCTAGCCAGCTAAAAACAATTCCTTTGTCAAACAACATTATCGCATTATATATATATATATATATATATATATATATGTGTGTGTGTGTGTGTGTGTGTGTGTGTGTGTGTGTGTGTGTGTGTACACACAAAAAGTTCAGTTGAGACATATATACGCTGTGTGAGCATGTGCAGTGTGTTATGTGCAAAAAATGGCTGTGTGTAATGTAAGTCTGTGTTCTCATTCAGGGCTCAGGCAGCTTGCAGGAAGAAGCTCCTCCTCATTCTCTCTGTGTTCGCCTTCAGGGTGCGAAAGCATTTCCCAGAGTATAGCAGAGAGAAGAGTCCATTGTTGGGGTGACTGGAGTCCTTCACGATCTTTGTAGCTCATGATCCAGCATCGCTTGCTGTAGATAGTCTGCAGTTCAGGAATCTCGGTCCGGGTGATACGTTCAGCTGATTGTGCCACCCTCTGGAGGGCCTGTCTGTTCTGCTTGGTGCTGTTTCCGAACCAGACTGTGACGTTCCTCGTGAGAATGCTTTCAATGGTGCAGGAGTAGTTCTGCAGCACCTTGGAGGGCAGTCTGAAGTCCCTTAGACGTCTGAGGTGGTAGAGGCGCTGACGGGCCTTCTTTGTGACTGCACTGATGTGGTAGGTCCATGAAAGGTCCTGTGAGATGTGAACTCCAAGATACTTAAAACTCTCTACTCTTTTCACTGCCATACCATTGGTGAGAACAGGGTGGTAGCTCCTCTGCTGGTTTCTGCTGCAGTCCACAATCAGCTCCTTTGTCTTGCTGACGTTGATGAAAGGTGGATATTGTTGTTCTGGCATCATTTCTCCAGGTGTCTAATCTCTTCCAGGTAGGCCCTCTCATTGTTGTCTGAGATCAGGCCTACCACAACAATGTCATCAGCAAACTTGATGATGGCGGTGGAGCTGGAAGTGGGCACGAAGACAGAGGTGTACAATGAGTACAGCAGAGGACTCTGGACCCTGGGGGGCTCCAGTGCTGAGGGTGAAGGTGCATGAGACATGTTTGCCTACACACACAGCTTCTGGTCTGTCCATTAGGAAATTGGAGATCCACTGACAAAGGGATGGGTGGAATTCCAGATCTTCCAGCTTTGTGGTGAGTTTGAAGGGGATAATAGTGTTAAATGCTGAGCTGTAGTCGACAAACAGCATTTTAACATAATTACCCCTCCCACTGTCCAGGTGTGAAAGTTTTGTGTGGAGCAGATGGGTGATGGCATCATCTGTAGAACAGTCGGGGCAGTATGCAAACTGGAGTGGGTCCATGGATTCAGGCTGTGCAGAAGCGTTTCAAAGCACTTCAATACCACTAATGTTAGGACTACTGGGTGATAGTCATTGAGACATGTGGGCTGGGGTTTCTTGGGGACAGGAACAATGACAGACTGCATGAAGCATGTTGGTACGATGCCCAGCTTTAGAGGGAGATTAAAGATGTTTGTGAATACCGGAGCTAGCTTCTCTGCACAGGCTTTTAGGACTCATCCGCAGATTCTGTCAGGTCCTGCTGCCTTCCTAGTATTCACTCTCTTGAACACTCGCCATACATCTCTCTCTGTGATGGTGAAGGGACTCTGATCTTTGACACACTCTCCTCTGTCAGCAGCACCATTAGCGCTGTTAGTGTGATAAACACTGTTAGTGCCTTTAGCACTGCTAACTGCAGCCTCAAAGCGAGCATAGAATATGTTTAGCTTGTTTGCCAGAGATGAGTCTGCACTCTCCAATTTGCAAGATGGGCTCTTGTAATCCATTATTGTCCTTAGTCCTTGCCACAGGTCCCTAGAGCCACCTTGCTGGATCTATGACTGTAGTTTTCTTCCATAGCGCCACTTCACCTCTTTCACCACTTTGCACACTCCGTAGGACACAACCTTGTACTCGTCATGTTTCCACTGATGAGCCTCGCGTTGTAGTCAGCAGTGCGAGTGTTCAGAGGATGGTTTTGTCCACCCACAGCTTCTGGTTGGGAAACCTCTTAACAATAGTCTTTTGAACTGTGTCGTCAGTTAGTTTCCCAACAAATCCCACAACCGCTTCTGTAAACACAATGATGTCATCAGAGCTGCGCCAGAACATGTCCCAGTCTGCGTTATCCAGAGCGTCCTGCAGGGAAGCCACTGATTGGTCCGTCCAGCATGTGACCTCTCGTTGAACCATGTCATGAAGCTCACACAGTGCAATGTCCTTGTTGACTTGCGGTGGGATATAAACTGTGCAGACTGTAACTGAAGTGAACTCCCGAGGAAGGTAGAAGGAGCGAAACTTAAGGGTGACCAGCTCCATTTGGGTGTGCAGAAGCATGCAAGGGTCACAACATTAGCACCATTTGTTGTTCACCATAACACACACTCCACCAGCTTTTGACTTCACCGAGTCCATTGTCTTGTCCAAGAGGTGTACTGAGAAGAACTTGGCCGGCTGGATAACGTGGTCCAGTACCTTCATGTCTTAGTGAAGCAGAGGAGGTTGCAGTCCCGAATGTCTCTCTGGAACTTGATTCTGGCCTAAAAGCCATTGAGTTTGTTTTCCAGAGACTGGACATTTGCTTGCAGGATACTAGGCAGGGGTGTTGTGCTCCTCAGCCTGTCCCTGATGTCCTTTGTCATTCCTCAGGATCTCACTCGGCCAGCTTGGATCTGGGGTTAAAATGACATGAGGTGAGCGGATTGTAGATTAGTAGAAACAAGAATGTCTCTATCATAGGTAATCCGAACCATGAACCTTGAACAGTAAAAGTTAAAAAACGAACAGGAAATAAGAGAATTTAATGGAAAAAAGAAAAAGTCTGGACGGAGCAGTCGAGACGGTGGCTGACTTTAGCTGCGCCATCTTGGACTTGGGCATCTTGGACATGTTGGACTCACTTCATTTACAAGAAAACTGGTGATGTGGGGGGCAGCAAGTTAATGAAGGAAATATAGACTCATTTGAGAACCTCAAATCTTTCGTTGAGGTCAACAAGCTTCAGAACATGATTTCATGCATGAAAGCTCACATCTCTGCCCTACAAAAGAATTTCCAGATTTATTTCCCAGGGCAGGATTCTAAACAATATGACTTGATCAGGGACCCCTTCAGTGCTACCTCACCTGCTGACTTCAGCACTGGAGAAGAGGAACAGTTCATTGATGTCACCTCTGATTCAACAGTAAGGTTGCAGTATAACTCTAAGGCTCTAGCTGCATTTTGGATTGGAGTGGAGAAGGTTTATCCACTGCTAGGTGGCAAAGCTGTGTCCACACTTTTTCCTTTTGCCACATCCTACTTATGCGAGATAGGTTTTTCTGCAGTGGCCTCAATTAAGAAAAAATACAGATCAAAGCTGTACATTGAAAATAAACTAAGAATGGCAGTCTCACAGCTGCCAGTAACTTTAACCACTGCTGTCTGTGTGCTATGTTAAGCCTAAATCCTGATTGACATTTCAAAAATGTTATTTCTATGACAGGTATGAACATAACTGCTGTGCTTCAACCTTTTGTAAGATTTTGGACATGAAGGGGATGTATGATATTGGTCTGTATTTAGACAGCTGGCAGTGGTCAAGGTCTTTTAAATCAGAGGTTTAATAATTTAAACGGGTGCACCTGAGCGCTGTTTCTGCATTAATTAAATCGATTATTTAAGCCCACCATCTTTGGATCCCATGCCCATGCACTGGACTTTATGGACTATTTAGTATTCTTGGTTTTCCTGATTTCCGCTTGATTAGCACTTGTCTGGACCAGTATTAGGAAAAGGCACTAAACATCTACTAGATTCGAAGGCGAGGTAGGCCAAAAAACAAGAGCAAATGACCAGTATATTGCTCCACAGTTGGTCATCCAACAACCACAATATAAAATAGTGTAAAATAAAAAAAAACTATTAGAAAAGTGAAATTGTCCAATCCTCAAAGAAATCAGTCCTTCCCCTATGTGTGTTTATGAGTAGAGTTCCCAGGATATAGTATGTTCAGTTCATGACCTGTGTGCGTGTGCATGTTCCACAAATTCTGTTTTGGTCCCATCCTTAACATGTACTGTATCTCTGATCTATCTCACTACCTATTTACCTGATGAGCAGGACTTGGATCTGATATCTTCTTGATAAGCGAATCATGTTCGGTCTGGATCGTACGGTAGGCTACACCGCATCCAGGATCTGGGGTTGGCTCGCCATCTCAGCATTCGGATTCACAGGATTCAGGATGCATACAAAAAAAATAAACAATCTACACAAAGTGCGTAATAATGTGTGTTTTATGCCTTACATGAGATCTCCTTAATTTCTTCTCAACATGTGTAACCATTAACTGGATGCACTTAGATTACATTGAAATGATAGAACATCATCACAATAATCACTTGAACTTCACTTATAAGCTTGCATTATCAATGTGCTTCACAAAATAATAATATACAAATAAAATATTTCAGATTACTAAGTAAAGTGTTTATCTGTTTCTATACATCCTTTCAGTAACATGTTATGTGATTACTCATTACTACATTATATCATTATACCTGGCTTAAACATGAGAATGACATACAGGGTGACTTTTAACTTCATCTGAGATATGCATTAGTTATTTAGAGTCTATGCATCTACAATGCACTTGCATAGTAAACCATTGCTACTGACTAACAGTCTCTCATTGTTACCTCAACGATAAGCACCAATATGGGGTTTAATATTTAATCCTTCCATCTATAACAGTAAACAGGCTATTAATTATGACAAAAGGTTACTAAATTTTTTTAAACATGAGGATAACTATATTATTACTCTGGTTGGTTTTAAGGAGGAAATCGTCCAAACAACAATTTAAAACAGAATTAACTCTTTCACTAGCATGGTTCACTCACCGGAGTTTCTAGTATCAGATTATTCGATGGAATCACTTCAGTTGAACTCTCAAGTTGAATGTCTAGTTGAAAAATAACTTCATTAGTATAACTGTATGTAATTATGATAATATTTTGAGTGCTTTATGTTATTTCCTACCGAAATCTTTGAAGGGAAAAAAAGAGTTTTAGTGCGGAGTTCCCTTCTTGAAAATAATGCACAGAGCACCCCTTTAGGCAATGACCTCAAATATTCCTGAGGTTAGTAGCCCTAATTTCAGGAGGGTTACACCTTCCCCCTTGACTCTGTATGAGTCCCTTCATGCTTCACTGGGTTCCAGTCTAAAAAGCATTAAAAGTGGAAATATTATAATCTCTGAGGGTGTCAAGGGTTTTACTGAAGCTTTCGAAGAGACTCTTAGCAAAGGAGATTAGAAGTTTCCGTAGATCAGGGTAGTGAAAATGACCAGGTGGTCTGCGTTTTCTCTCTGACCTATGTGTAGTGTCATTTGGTGCATCATGTGCAATATTATGAGTTTCTTTTCCTATATCAGTTTCTGTAGATGTCTGAGTATTGGCTCTATCTTTTGCTAAACCTCAACAGCAGCTTCAGTTTCATGGCTCTCTCTGTCAACAGCAGCTGGAGTTTCACAACTCACCTCTGGTAAGGTAACATTCACTTGAATAGGGGTTTGTTCATTCAGATTCCCTGGCTCCTCTGTTTCACCTGCTACAGGAGGTGCTCTAACAGGAAGGACTGAATTTGGCTCATTCAAAAGATGGATGGGGTGTGGTTCAACTGCTACCATAGTGGCCAATAGCTTGGCTGGTGTAATGGGAGGTTGCAGTGTCGTGGGAACTTCAAGTACCTCAAAAAATCGTTTCTCAGATGACTGACTGCTGGAATGAAAAGTGTAAAAGATCATAATCTGAGTCAAAGTCCTCCTAAAGGGGCTTTTTCTGGTTCTTGGTCGTTTGGACCTTGGTTTTGTCGGTTCGCCTTCTTCCGGTTCACACAAGTCACTGCAAGGGAGTAGACCCTATGCAGGGCTCGGATGGCACCATCTCCATCTACGGGCTCCACTGTATACACAGGAATGTCTCCTATCTTTCTCCGGACTCTGTACACAGTAAATTTCCATTTATCCTCAAGCTTGTGTTTATTTTGCAGCTGCAAATTTTTTACAAGTACTTGATCACCTTTCTCCAAGGTAGACTCTCTCACCCTTTTGTCAAAACGATGCTTGTTTCGTTCAGCAACCTTCTGTTAATTCCTCTTGGCTATCTGATAGCTCATGATTTTAGAGTTCTCACATATTAAGAATGAGTCTTGGGAGCACCATTCATAACAGGCAAACAGAATGCAATGTCCACTAGGAGTCTAGGTAGGCGCCCAAACATCAACTTGTAAAGGCTAAACCCGGTGATCTCATTCTTGGTGCAATTATAGGTTTGGGTCAGAGGTTTCACATAGTCATTTTCTTGTCAGTCAAGGTACCCAACATGCCTAGAAGAGTACAATTAAAACGTTCTACTATTACAATTTCCCCTAGGGTGATAGGGACTGGTGCACACTTTGGTGATACTGGCAAGGGCCCATTGGGATTCAAAGTCCCTGCCCTGGTCACTAAGTTGGCACTGAGGAAATCCATAATGCACCAGGAACTGCTCCTAGAGTGCTCTTGCAACTGTTGTAGCTTCCTGATCTTTTGTAGTTATGGCCACCGTATACTTAGTGAAATGATCCATGATAACTAAGATGTTCTTAGTATTGTGACTATGAGGCTCCAAGGACAGATAATTCATGTATACCAGTTCAATAGGGCAGGCTGTTTGTATATTTACAAGATGTGCTGACTTTTCAGGTGGGGCCTTTCTTCAGACACAACATCAGCGACTCCTAAACGAGAGGTGCTTAGAATAGTCCTTTACATATCAACGATAATATCCAGCAAATCCTAAAAATGACTTAAGCTCTTTGAGAGTTTTGGGTCTAGGCCATGTGCAAAGGGCACTGACCATTTGAGGATTGGAAAAAACTGCATTTTGAGGGAGAGACTTTAAAGCCGTTTTGTCTTTCAAAGTTATCAAACCAATCCTGCCTGTAGAACTGACTTCTTGTCTTAGTTTAAGTGTGTAAAGATTTTGTTGATAGCCATGGACAGGGGATAAGTCGTTTGATCTTCTGCCATGATGGTGTTCATTATACAAGGTATCAAAAGCATTTGTTTCAATCAGTACAGGTACATCACTGCTACTATGCACAACTGGAGTTACTAAAGCTAAAGTATAAACTTCAGGTTCAATTTCAAGAAAGTTCTTTGGAAACTGGCTGATAGGCACATAGCCCAAATATGGAACATTTTGCCTATTATAGCCTTCAACATCTAGGCCTTCCAGTGACCAAATAGGGATCTCTGATAAATGGTTCTTACGAAAAGAAGCAGAGACAGTGGTCACTTGTGACCCAGTGTCAAAGAGGCAGTTATAGTTAACTCCTGACACAATGACATTGGCTGTACATTTTTGTCCAATAAGCCCTGCCTCAGGAACTTAGGTCAGTTTAACCGTTGCTCATTGTTTATTTCCCAGGCCTTCAACCTCTGCTTAAAGTCTGCACGTTTCTCGCCCACTACTTGTGGGTTTGGTTCATTGCTACAGGTTGGCGCAATGTGGCCATCCTCGCACAAATCTGAAGCAGTACCCTGGGCGGACTTTCTTTGTGAGATTTAATGTTGTAGGTCTGTTTGGGGGTCTTTCATTACTGGAAGTCTTTGCTTTGAGTTTCAGTGTCTTTAGTTTGCTTTGCAAGACCTGGCATGAGCCATTGGCCATGGATGCTTTAAGAAAAGCCATTTGAGTTTGCAGCAGTAGTCTTCTATTGAGTGGACATTCACCTAGGCCTAAGTGTAAGTGTTCTTTCATATGGCTAGACTTAGCTGCTTGCCAGTCCTCTTCAGTACGCATTATTCCAGCAGTCTCTACAGAACTGCTTGAGGAGCTGGCGGTCTGACTCAGTAGCAACAATGCCACATCTCTTCTAACTTGCTCAGGTTTGTCTGTAATCATTGTAAATAAACTGAAGGCTTCTCGCCTGAGTTCTTGTTAGTGTTAAGGAATCTGGCAAGAAGCTCATCTCCATCGTCGACAGTGCCATGAGAAGAGTCTAGTAGGCTTACCAGACACAGTAGCATCTGTTAGAAAGAACTCAACATAGTCAGACTCAGAAGATGAGCAAGTAATTTTCCCAGAAAAGGGCATGAGCTTAAGGCAATCAGAAGAGAAGTCACTGTTCTTAATAACATGCTCAACCACTACCTTCTGGACAGCAGGGGCTGCAAGCTGTTTAGGAGCTTAAGGAAGGGCTGGTGTTCTGAATGCAGCTGGGGATCAGCAATACTAATACATCAATGACTGAATGTGAATCATGGAAGTGAATTAAACTAGAGTCCAGTTGTGCAGGATTCCCAGTTTCAGGAGATAATAGTTCATCTTGTTTGATATCATTAGAGTGTTGTGGTTGTAGGCTTGCTGCTGCTTCATCAGGGTCAGCTGTGGAAATACATTTTACAGACAAGTCAATTCAAGTAGTTTTATTGTCATTTCAACTATATACAGTGTTGTACAGTACACAGCGAAATGAAACAACGTTCCTCCAGGACCAAGACGCTACATAGAACAATAAACTACCCAATGGAATCAAAAGTGCATGTGTGCAGTAGCATGTGCAATGACGCAAGACGATTTACAATAAATGCACAAGACAATATACAATAAACACGCTAGACATTAACACTAAATATAGGGAGGGGACAGTGTAGATAGCCCACTGGTAGTGGGAGCAGTAAGGTGCAGTTATGTCCATTTTCTTGTATAGATGTAAAACATTGTGCTTAGCATCAGTTTTGTCTATTTGGTGTAAATGTAAACATAAACATTGTGTTTAGCAGCAGTATTGTCCATTTTGGTATAAATGCAAACATTGTACTCTTCCATTTGTGTCGACAGTTTTTTGTTTTGTTTTGTATCTTGAAGATTGTATGTGTGTGTGTGTGTGTGTGTGTTCAGTCCAGTCACTTAAATGTGTGCAATTTAGCAGACTATGAAAGAAACTGTTGCACAGTCTGGATGTGAGGGCCTGGATGCTTCGGAACATTTTTCCAGACAGTAGGAGGGTGAAGAGTGTGTGTGAGGGGTGTGTGTGGTCACCCACAATGCTGGTTGGTGGATGCAGTGTGTGGTGTAAATGTCTATGATGGTGGGGAGAGACACCGTTAATCTTCTCAGCTGCTCAGGATGCTCTTGATGGTTCCTCTGTAGAATGTAGTGAGGATGGGAGGTGGGAGATGTGCCTTCCTCAGCCTTCGCAGGAAGTAGCGACACTGCCAGCCTTTCTTGGTTATGGTGTTGAGGGACCAGGTGAGATCCTCTGCCAGGTCAACTCCAAGGAACTTGGTGCTCTTGACGATCTCCACAGCAGAGCTGCCGATGTGAAGTGGAGAGTGATCACGCCTTGTCCTCTTGAAGTCAACAACCATCTCATTTGTCTTGTCTACATTCAGAGACAGGTTGTTGGTTCTACACCAGTCCGTTAACTGTTGAACTTTCTCTCTGTATGCTGAATCGTCATTCTTACTGTTGAGACCAGTCATGTCATCTGCAAACTTTATGATGTGATTTGAGCTGTGAATTGCTGCACAGTCATGAGTCAGTAACTTCTGTATCTTAGCTAGTTCATCTAGCAAGAGTTTCTCAAAGTCAGTTCTGCTTAGTTTAGCTACACCCTGTAATTCAGCAAGGTAAGAGTGGGTTAAACTAGAACCTTTCTCAGCTACATATAACTCAGACAGGAGCTGAATGTGGTGGATAGCACCTGGGTTACTGCTAGGTCATTTGCAGGGTAAATTATCATGAAGAAATGCAATAGGTTCACCTGATGTAAATTTTACAATGGCAGTGTATTTAAACTGAGGTTCGTCACTGCAATTATTTTCTCAATGAAACGAAGTGTGGCTAAGTATTCCATAACATCATCTTTCTCATCGCCTGTTGACCCCACTAGGAGTGAATGTGGCACCTTCACATTGTCTTTCTGAATTATCTCCACGTTGTAAGCTATTTGTATTTGTACATTATTCTACTAGCTATTGTATACAGTTTCATTTGTTCTTTTGTTCGATTTGGATTTTTGCATGTTTATGTTTGTGTTTTTGTGTATATTAAAACTTCCCTGCACTTGCGTCCTACCCTTGCTTCTGGGAGTATTTTAATATAACATCCCAAGTTGTGGGTACAGGATCTAGTATACATGTTATTTTGATGAAGAAAATAGCGGAATTAACTCTCTCAGAGAGGATTAAAAGTTTCTAATCACTGATATGATGCAACTATACTAACATCTAGTTGGTTCGTTGGATTGCCAAGGTTTATATTAATAGTATTACTTTTTTGCCTTAAGTTTTCAACAAAAAATGTCAGCACTACTACATACAGACAGTGTGGATGCTTCTGTAGTGGTCTTCCTAGTTAGTTTTGCTACAGTATTAAATAAGAATCTAGGATTATTTTTGTTATCTTTTATCAGGAGGAGAAATATTTTGCTTTAGCAGCTGTAAGAGCTTTTCTATAATTTAGGACACTCTCCTTCCATGCTGTTTGGAATACAACCAAGTTAGTCCGACGGTATAATTTTTGAGTGGTCTTTTTTAAGATTCATGTGTAATCATTATGAATTATGTGGGGCTACATTATGCAGAGTACAGTGGAATGTTGTCTCTAACGTTTGCTTGCCTGATGAAGTTTTGTGGGGTCAGACGGTGATCCAATCAAAGCATTAGTATTAAATCAAGCATTTGCCCACCCTTATGAGTGGGTCCTATTACATTCTAATTAACCCCTACTGAATCTAGAATGGACACCATTCTTCTGGATTATTGAAATGAATATTAAAATCACAATTAAAAAAAACAATTAAAGCTTTGTCTACAGAAATAACTAGGTCAGAGATGACATCTGCAAAAATCATTTTTCAAAACAAATTCCATAAGCATATTTTTCATTTAGGTATGTTATTTTAGTATACAAAACCACAAATTGGTAAAATTTATGCTGAGGTTTGTGTGTGATACCTGGATTATTATTATTAATGACCGCAATGCCTCCAATGGTCTATAAAGCCCACATTGATGTCTGAACACCATTTGGACATCCAGCAGTTCTGCAACCATAACCTACTGTAAATTACCACATAAAAACAAGATGCAGCCAGAGCAGATTACTCCATCAGACATTGCATTTGCTAATTTACATACCTCTATAACATTATTCTTTGTAACCTCTGACTGATGAAGGCATATATCATTAGTTTCTATCTTTGAAAACCTATCCTTGCCTATCACCTGATATGTCTGGTGCCCTGACTTCCAATATACACTTAACTAAAGCTGCTGGTGCCTCTAAAGGCCTAGCTCATTTCACATGCCTCATAATAGAGTCTCCTATAACCAGAGCTCTTTCAGATTTCTGAGCAGGTGTCTCACTGAGGAGAGCAAACTTATTGGACACGTGAACTGGAGAGGAATGATGCTCCCATTGGCAAACCTAGGAGTTAGCTTTGGCTTTGCAATGATGCCATTGAGTTGTCAGGCATTTGACCTGCTCTAATGGCAGAGAAGGGGGAATTCTATTTCTACCTAAGGCATCCAGAATTTCCTCTGCTAAAAACACACTGCTCCTGCTCTAATTGACCCTCTCTATGAACTGAATGTGCACCTCTAACATGGCTATCTTCTTCGTCAGAGCACAAACTATTATTTTAAACAGATTCAACGTGGATGGCATCTGCTTGCATTGTAGATGAAAAAAAGCGACACTCAACAAAAAAGATAAAAATAAGAATGTGACTGAAAGGTGAAATAAAAATACAGCAATAGAAAAACTATGGTACAAAATTAATGTAACATTAATTAACAGTAAAGATAACATGCCAATACAGTTAAGAGAACTCCTTGCAGTGATTCAGAAAACAGGAATTAACGATTGAGTTAGGTGAGCTCTGTCTTCTATCATGCAGCAGTAATAATCCTAATTGTGTCGCTGTAGCTCCTCATATTCTGCAGGCCTTTCCTTAAGGGTGTGGTGAGCTTGCTCCAGTTTGGTCTTGCTCTGTTTCAAGTGTTTTAGGTAGATCATAGGTAGGTCTTCCAACTGCATGTTTCCCTAGATGTGTTGTTCTTTTTCAGGCTGTCAGTGTTGTATCTCATCATGTTAATTTCATTTTCCATGCATGTTTCAATGTCCCTGATATCTTGACATAGATCTATCCTGGCATTCTCATGTTCAATTTGGTGTTTTTCACTAAGTCACTCAGTTGCTGCATTCTTAACAATTGCTGACAACTATTTCTATAGATTCATTTACTTCATTTAGGTGACCATCAAATGTCTTGTGCTTTCATAAAAACCTCTTGCTATCACCGCCTATGCTTTTCACATCATTCTCTCACATTACCATAACCAGAAGATTTGGTTTAAAGTTTCTTCCAAACAAAGTCCATCTCAAATGTGTTACAAGAAGTAATAGGTCAAAGTTTTGTAAAATGTTTAATGATAGTGTAAGTCTTTGTTTTTTGTTTTTTTTTAAATAGAGACAAGCAACACACCAGTCAAGAAGACTATCCACAGCCCGCTTCACTCAACATACTACTGTAACAATAGATGACATTATTTGTACTATTTTGCATTTGTTTGTGGATGTCTGTGCCACCAATAGAATTTTCCTTAGGCACTTGCTCTTTTTGTATATCAACACATCTTGCTTCATTCCATTGTCCATGTCACAATAAGTACACAGCAAATTCCATTTAAAATTTGTACATTTGTACACTTCTGTTTTAACTCGATTTAGAATGCTTTGCTTCAGTGTTCCATGGTTGCCATTTACCCTGTTGTCATTCCCGATTTTCTCAATGCATGAGAGTTTCATAATCATGAATGATTGGTTTTCCCATTTGGTTTTTGTTAGATTCATTTGAAGTCCAACAATTATATTATTTTGAATACCAACTCAAAATACAACATGTATACTGTGTTCTGCAGTCTATGCTTGCAATTGAAACATACATTAACTACATTTTGTCTATTAACAAAAACAGGGCAGTAGTGGCTCAATGCTTAAGGCTCAGGGCTATTGATCAGGTGGTTGGGGATTGAAACCCCAGTACCACCAAGCTGCCACTGTTGGACACTTTAGCAAGACTCTACGTATCATGGTTCACCCTGTACTCTAACTCCAGCATTCTAACAAGCTAGAATATGAGAAAAAATAACTTGATTGTGCTGTAATGTATATGTGACAAATAAAGAACTCTTCTAAAACAATAATAAATGCCAATTCTTACTTTGTGCTTTTATCAATGGAGATAGTTGTCCTACAACTGTACATGATTTATAGTATTAAAATATGTATAACAGGCCTTAAAATCAAACGCATTGTTGGTTTCGGGTTTAGACAGGTCTCTGAGGGGGTAGAAACACAGTTTTGAGACATTTAGATTTTAAATGTCACACACATTTGTGCTCCTCTTTCCACATTGTTACAGCACACTGATTTATGACCATAGCATAGTGTACAGACCCAAATAATTTGATTGTGACCAACAACAATGACAACATTTATGCTTGTGTTATCATGAAAATAGAGCCCTTTATATTTTGTCCATCCTCTAATTTGTCACATGTCTGTAGCTATAGAAAAGGACTACTGCCTCTTTCATTGATAATCCATTTATCACTTCTTAAAAATAATAAATTAAATATAAAATTAATTTTAAATTAAAAAAAATTAAAAACATAAAAAACACTCTACTGTTGGGCTGAACCAGAATATATATATATTTGTTGTATATTAACAGACAAACTAATACCCATTGTGCTGTGGGACTTGACCATGTCACTTCGTAAAATGCACTGTTGTTCAAGAGCAATGTCTCAATAAGTAAATTAATACCAACCCCTCGATCATACAAAATGTATTTTTGTAGCTCTAAAACATATAGGATTCTACATCCTTAAATAAGCAATGTAAGAAAACAAATACTGAAAACATACAAAAAATATTTTGTAAAAATAAATAAATAAATAATCAACATTTTGTAGATGCAGTCATAGATTTCTTTACACCTCTCAAAACATTGTATCCTAAGCCTTTACACACTCAATTCTAAGCGAATTCATTTGACTTGGAATCCATAATCTAGAGGTAAATGTAGCTTAAATTAAAGTATGTTTTGTATATACTGTAATCCTGAAAAATACATTATCTATTTTATTACTTACTGTCCATGCTTACACTACATCTAAATGCTCAAATGAAAGGCATGCAACTCTATTACCAGAATATTTGTAGATAATCTTTATTTTTATTTCAGTGAGGCCTGGTTGTATAATCGATAAATATTACAAATACAGTATGTGCTGCAATTTGGAAATTTACCCAATGCAATTTACCCTAATTAATTAATTATACATACAATTTACCCTAAATAATTAATTATACATGTTGTCTCAAGATTGAGATTAATTAATTAATTAATTAATCTCAATCTTGAGACAACATGTATAATGAAGCTTACTGGATTCTCTGTTAATTTTTGGATACAGTCATAGTGTAAAAAAAGTATACCTCGTTTACTGTTTTTATTCAACAGGACCTAATTAACAATTATGTGGCCTTCACCAACTTCTATAAACAAAGAAATAATCTCAGGTGACAACAAAAACTAACAAACAAACAGATTCCAATATGTGGTCATTATAAGTAAACCCATTATAAGTAAGTAAATAATAAGATGAAGAACCACCTTTTCTGTACAAATTTATCAGTCTCTCACATTGTTTTAGCCTTCTCTTCTTGCTTCAGTTTAATGATGTTTAAGGGCAGTATGCACTGCTTTCATAGGATTCTGCCACACCATCTCAGTGGGTTTGGACTTGGACTTGGCCATTCAAGCACCTTTTATTGTTTGTTTGTGTTTTTCAGCCATTCAGATGCAATTTTGTAAACCTAATCCATATGGTTAAATCCATATGGTTAAATTCAACCATATGGTTAAATTATTTTTGGACAGAAAGGAATACAAGGAGTCAGTCGCTTTCTAAAGATGTTGCCATGAACATAAACATTTAATGAACATAAACATCATTTTCACTGTAGAATGTTGAATTTCAAATTGCTTGCACACAGAGTGCGAAATATACGACAACTGAAGTCTTACAATACTTACAGTGTCTTGCTTGCTTACAGTAATGTCTAGTGCATACCACAAAACAGCCTCTGTAGTCAGGGGTCATAAACAATATATTATAGAGCAAAAATACCAGGTAGTCAATCCCGAAACAACACACACAATGCTACTGGATGCTACCCATCATCTGCTTTCTTGTCCTGAAAAACCTCTCCTACAGGAACCATAATTATAATTCTAAACTACTCACTGGGCAACTAATTCCTCACTTGCCACAGCAGCATTTAAGGTAGAATGATGAATTCGAACAAATCTAATCTAACATCTTTATGTCAGTGATTTACTGAAGGGAATAAAGTGTATTTAAGAAAGCTAGATACCAGCTACTTATATGCAGAGCCTTGGCCTGTGCAGTCTGCATTACTCATTACTTAAATAATTGTAACGGGATTACTGATTACTTTCTGGAAAATGTAATCAGATTACTAATTACTTAAATTTTAAATTTTATTTTAGAACCCAATCAAATGTACTGGAATAAAATCTACAAAAAATAGGTATCAAAATACAAAAAAAGATAACTGATAAGTCTTTTCAGGGGTTTAATTATGAATACATTTTGCAGTAGTAGCAACACCAAATGTATAAAATTAACTTTACTATTCTTTATGGTGCTGTTTTCTCAGAACAAATCAATCTGTTATTAAGCATTAGAAAAATATAATCCAATAAACACTTCTTCGGGGGTCCTTCAAAACACTGCAGGCATGTGGACACGCAAGTAAATAAACTAAAAATATATAATTATATCAGTGAAGGCAAAATAACTCTCAAAGTTTATATTTACAGGTATAAACGAAAAGAAAATGAATTTAGAAAAAAGTGTATTAGTTTACAATAAATAATAATAATAATAATAATTATTGTTATTATTATTATTATTATTATTATTATTATTATTATTATGCATTTTTCCTATTACAGTTTTAAAACTGATATTTATAAAAGTTAAATTGTTTAAAGGTACGATTAGAAAATACTACCAGTTTTATAAATACCAGTATTTCTAAATATACACTGCTCAAAAAAATTAAGGGAACACTTAAACAACACAATATAACTCCAAGTAAATCAAACTTCTGTGAAATCAAACTGTCCACTTAGGAAGC
>JAOVVF010000032.1:9702111-9720363 GCA_028565595.1 Duopalatinus emarginatus | reverse complement strand
CAGCTGTTAAAGACCTTGGTGTGATTATTGATTCTAGTCTTTCTTTTGAAGCTCATGTAGATAATATCACCAGGATATCCTTCTATCATCTTATAAACATTGCTAAGATCAGAAATATGATGTCACTACATGCTGCAGAAAAACTGGTTCATGCCTTTGTTACCTCTAGGTTAGATTACTGTAATGCCTTGTTGTCTGGTTGTTCCAGCAGGTGCGTAAACAAACTGCAGTTAGTCCAGAATTCAGCAGCCAGAATCCTTACTAGAACCAGAAAATATGAACACATCACCCCTATCTTAGCCACACTGCACTGGCTCCCGGTCAAATATTGCATTGACTATAAAATACTACTACTGATGTATAAAGCAGTGAAAAGTCTCATGCCACAGTACCTTAGCGAAATTCTAGTCTCTTACGATCTTCCATGCCTACTTCGGTCAAAAGGTACGAATTACGAGGGCACCTGCACTTTTGTTGATATTCACACTTCTGTGTCACCCAGATGAGGATGGGTTCTTTATGAATCTGGTTCCTCTCAAGGTTTCTTACTTTTGTCATCTCAGGGAGTTTTTCCTTGCCACTGTCCCCACCGGCTTGCTCATCAGGCATTAAAATTTCAAAAAATTCTATAATTGTATATATAACCCTTTTCATTATTTCTGTAACGCTGCTTTGGTACAATGTCCATTGTTAAAAGCGCTATATAAATAAAAAATGGAATTGAATTGAATTGAATATTTTTACTTGGGCGGCCGATCAAAAGGAACAGAGGGAGAAGGAGCTTTTGTGGTAAAAACAAGCTAGCTTTTTTTCCCTTTTTGCCACACTATTATTAAAAAGGTTGCTCCATATTGCTGCTGTAGTTGAGTTGTTTAAAGCAGAGTAGTTTTGTAAGTTTTGTCACAGGTTTCAAGACTTCACGTGAGTTAATGTTAATGGAAGAGTTTAAGAACTGTGTGCCAGAGAAGGTAGTTACCTACTTAAATGAGCAGAAAGCATCATCATACAAGCTGCAGTGTTGGCAGATGAATTTGCTCTTACACAAAGGCTTAGTTTTAGTGATACTACTAGAATGTCAGAAAAAGAGAAAACACTTCCTAGTCGTGTAAATCAGGAATGCCCAGCCCCATAATGATCCTGTAGAGTGCTTCTTTTGTCATAGAATGGCTGATATTGATACAAATTGTTTGGCATTAAAACGTAAACAGGAATGCTAAAACCGTAACACAGAGCAAACCTCTGGCATAGCCATGTCACTGACATTAGTAGGGATGTAACGATGCATTGCACTCACGATTCGATTCACTATTCTGGATTCACGATTCAATTATCTCACAATATTTGAGACAGAATTTAAATGGCAAAAAAATTACACATTTCATTTTTATTTTTTAAAATCTATGTAAAAATGCACTATTGAAAAAAAAATTAACAACAATTTTTGGTCCCCGAGAATAAAATTTTTAAATAAATATGTTAAATAACCAAGTAAAAGCACTGAATTTGTGCTTCTTAAGTGAACAAAAAAAGGAAAAAGTTAGACCCCTGCTTTTTAAAGATACTACGAACAGTGGTTCAAAACATGTTGGATGATACAGATGACGATATGGGGAAAGATGCTGACAATGAAGGTTTAAAGTTGCCAGATGTCAGTTTGTCTGGTGCTAGGTTGCTGAATTTAGAGATGCTGACAAAACTGCTTTCACTGTTATCAAATTTAACAGTATGTTGCTCGTGCACATATTGTTAATTTAATTCAGCAGCTTTCAGCCTATTCCAAGATGTTCCTAACAGAACTTATGTAATTCAGCATGATATTGAAGTTACTACTTCTGTTGCAATAAATCAGCATTGTTAAAGCAATAGGTTGATTACTTGTTACATCATAACTAAGCCAAGTTATAGCCCTCTGAGCTCATCATGTGTGTTAGTACAAACGCCGGATGGTACTGTGTGATTAATGCAGATTAATCTGAGCTAAATGCTGTTACACTTTAAGATGCTTATCCCTTGCCAACGATTGATGACTGTGTAGATAAGGTTGGGTTTGCTCATTTTATTAGAAAACTTTTTTTTGGCATGTTCCATTAACTGACAGAACAGATTTCTCAGCTTTAGCACCAGCTGTAGCACCAGATGCGTTTGTACAGTATGAAGTGATAGCTTTTTGGACTTACAAATGCACCTGCAACATTTCAAAGACATGTGAATACTCTCTTGGTTATTCAATCTAACTGTAAAGCCTATTTTGATTATGTGGCCATTTATACATCTGATTGGCCTAGCCATTTAAGAACATCAGAGAAAAACACATTTCTCACAGATTATCTCAGGCTTCACTGACCCTAAACTTGGCCAAAGTGTGATTTAGCACAAGCAACAGTAACCTATTTAGGGAAACTGGTTGGACACGGAAAAGTAGCTCTGTTGCAAGCGAGAGTTAAAACGATTTTAGAATTTCCTGTTCCCAGACAGACGAGGGTTGCATAGGTTTCTGGGTATGACTATCATGGATTCTGTAAAAATCTTTTTACAGTAGCTGAACCATTGACTTTGCTGTTAAGCCCCAGCAGGAAGGTCATATGGTCCACAGAATGCCAGGATGCATTTGATATTATTAAGGCTTTGTTGTGTACTGCTCCAGTGCAGCTCCTGATTTTTCCCAAGACATTTAAGCTGGAATTGGATGCCAGTGCAGTGGGACTAGGTATAGTCCTGTTGCAGGAGGATGGTGCCGTTGTTCATCCTATCTGCCATTATTCACAAAAGTTTAACAAACTTCACTTGAACTATTCAGTGGTAGAAAAAGAAGCTTTACTATTAGCTCTTCAAAGGTTTGAAGTTTATGTTGACTCTTAAAGAATGCCTGTTGCGTGGTTTTTACTGACCATAACCCATTAGTGTTTTTATCACAAATGAAGAATCAGAATTAAAGTTTGATGCATTGGTCTCTTATGGTCCAAGATTACAACTTAGTAAAAAGTAATGAAAAGTGATTCCTGATGCCCTGTCCAGTTTTAGGTCAGGTAGAGGAAATGTTCCCAATTTGATATTTTTTGGGGGGTGAGAACATTTTTTTCTTGGTTGGCGTGTTAAGTGCTATGGCATGTATGTGTTTTGTGCTATTTCTTTTGGGGTTTTTTTCCTCTGCTGTTTTACTATAGGTTCCTTTTTATTGGTGCCACTCAACTGACCAATCAGGGCCAGTGTCTCTCTATCGGGGGGGGGGGGCCAATCAAAAGGGAACAATCAGAGGAAGGAGCAGGAGCTTTTGTGATAAAAACCTGCAGAGTCAAACTGGTGGTTTGTTTGTTTGTTTTTTCCCCTTTTGCCACACTGTTTTTAGAAAAACAGTCACTTTTTAGATAATTTCTAGCTGCTGAACTTTTTCCACCATTTGCTCCATATTGCTGCTGTAGTTGTTTAAAGTAGTACAGTAGTTTTTTTTGGGTGTTGACTAAGTAACATGAAGTAATACATTAGTTAACATGAACAAGACATGAAGTAATACATTAATAATAATTAACTAATGTTTAGGAAATATTCAACAAACGCATTAGTTAATGTCAATTTGAATTGTTGAGTAACATTAAGTTATGCATTGAATAACAAGAACAGTGCTTCAGTAATAATAGTTAACTAATGTTAACTAAACATGCAACAAGTGCTATTGCGGTGATATGGTGATAGCCACTTACTTCAATTTACCAACATAATATTTTGCTTTTTTTTATACTGTTTTCTTTTTTTTTAAGGGATAAAATTTACTTCTAAATATTTACTTCTGAACACCGTTTTTCTCTTAGTTCTATATAGCCATTGTTTGATTGATTTATTGAGAGCTACCAGATATTACGAAGTTACTTATTGCTGACTTATTGCTCCAAGCATAATAATGTAAGCTTTTAAATATACAAGAATATATGACCCTGTTCCCTGTGATTTACATATAAATCAGTACAGGGTCATATATTCTTGTATATTTAAAAGCTTACATTATTATGCTACATTCCGATGTATAGGCTAGATATGTTTCTGTGCGTATTAATAAAAGTAATTATACATTTTCTTTTATATTAGTCAGGCCTGGCATGGGGCAGCATTCTAAGCTCATTTACTTACCTACCAATTCCCTTTTACTTTTAATTATTTTTTATCTTGAATATGTATATGTGTTATGTAACCTTTTTTTAGAAAGAAATCACGCATTAGGAAACTGTAAATATAAACATAAATGTATAAGCAAACATTTTTATTGAAGTTAATTACACAGAGCATGATATGATTTATGTCAAATCAAATAATGTCTTAATAATGCATTACTAACATCTTTTAACTGTTACTAAACATTTATAAGGTCTTGTTCAGTGAATAAAATATATCTGATGTAAACTGAAAATGAACAATGTTATGCATTTGAGTAATGCATTAGTAGAACATAGTAATGAAAGGTAAAGTCAGTATAGCCAATATATATAATATACAGTACACTGTATATGTTACTGTATTTTGGTTTATTTGATCCAACATTTCAAATTCATTTCAAAAACATTTTAACATTACACAGCTGCATGCATTAACAATTTGAATAAAAAATGTAAACAATTCCCAGTTATAAAATGCAATAAAATATTATATTTATAATATTTTAAATATGCATCAATCAACTGTATTATACTTATATTTTTTTGTAAACACACACAACTAGAGTCTGCATTTTTGCAGACACTGTATACAGTGGCTTGCAGAAGTATTCATACCCCTTGAACTTTTCCATATTTTGTCACATTACAACCACAAACAAAAATATTTCATTGGAATTTAATGTGAAAGACCAACACAAAGTGGTATACAATTGTGAAGTGGGAAAAAAAAAATATACGTAATAATCATAAATATATATGATTCAAAACATTTTTTACAAATAAAAAACTGAAAAGTGCGGTGTGCAAAAGTATTTAGCCCCCTTTTCTCTGAGTGCAACCAATTGCATTCAGAAGTTGCCTGATGACTGCTAATGACTAGAAAGAATCCACCTGTGTGTAATCTAATCTCAGTACAAATACAGCTGCTCCATGACGGCTTAGAGGTTGGTTAAGAGAATATTGGGGAGTAAACATGAAGTCATGAAGTCCAAAGAACATCCAGACAGGTCAGGAATAAGGTTGTGGAAAAGTTTAAAGTAGACTTCAACTATAAAAAGATTTCCCAAGCTTTGAACATCTCATGGAGCACTGTTTAATCCCTTATCCGGAAATGGAAAGAGTATGGCACAGCTGTAAACCTACCAAGACAAGGTTGTCCATCTAAACTTACAGGCTGAACAAGGACAGCACTGATCAGAGATGCAGCCAAGAGGCCCATGGTCTCTGGACTCTGGACGAAATGCAGTGATCCACAGCTCAGGTGGGAGAATCTGTCCACAAGACAACTATTAGTCATTCACTGCACAAATGTGGTCTTTATGGAAAAGTGGCAAGAAGAAAGCCATTGTTAAAAGAAAACCATAAAAAGTCCCCTTGCAGTTTCCCAGGAGCCATGTTGGGGGCACGGCAAACATGTAGAACAAGGTGCTTTGGTCAGATGAGCTTGAACTTTTTGGCCAAAATGCAAAACGCTGTGTGTGGCGGAGAATTAACACTGCACATCACTCTGACCACACCATCCCCACTGTCACATATGGTGGTGGCAGCATTATGCTCTGGGGCTGCTTCTCTTCAGCAGGGACAGGGAAGTTGGTCAGAGTTGATGGGAAGATGGATGGAGCCAAATACAGGGCAATCTTGGAAGAAAACCTGTTGGAGTCTGCAAAAGACTTGAGACTGGGGCGGAGGTTTACCTTCCAGCAGGACAACGACCCTAAACATAATGTTAGGGCCGACTCGGGGATCGAACCCGGGTCGCTGGCTCGGTAGACTGGCGAGCTAACCACTGTGCTATGGTTCCCGTTGGTTGAGTAGACCCAAGTGCAGAGGTAGACACCAAGAGGAGGTTTATGTCTTTTATTGTCAAAAAAACTCAGGATATCCAAAAAACTCAGCAGAGTAACATAGGCAGGCCAGGGGCACACAGCATAAAAAACAAAAGCACAGAAAAACCAGGAATTAGAAAATGCAAAAAATGGCAGAAGGCTTGAAAACACAAGGGCTCTTACAAAAAAATCAGAGGTCCAAAAACTCAGAACATCGAGGTTCAAACAAAAAGTGCAAAGGACTTTAGCAATTAACAGGCAAGAAATTCAAGTTTACTCACATTAGATATTTGAACACAATACAAAGACTCCGTGACCAACTAACAAAAAACCAAAGCTTAAATACACAGGCTAATTGGTCACGAGACAAACACAAATGGCAACAGGTGGTGGTGAAACACAAAATGGAGGGAAACATAATGAGAGGGCGGGGCAGGACCACATGGCAAAGAAAACAAACACAATATAAACAAAACAACATGACAGGAGTCCCACAGTGGCCATACCACCTAACACTAGTAGCCTTGATAGTTTCTGTGATGGAGTACCAAAAATGTGCTAGAGACTTCTATGTCCATTTTTTTGAAGATCCAGCACTTCAGTAGAATCAAGCTGCTGTAGAGTGAAACAGAAATAATGTACAGACATAATATAAGATAAAATAAAATAGAAATAGGAGAAATAATTCCTCAAATATGAATAACGTATCTACTCACAAACAAAGCTTCCCCAAGCTTCTCCAATCTATAAACACATGCATGTAACATGACAAGTAGGATGACAGCAGCAATAAGTGTGTATGTGTGTGTGTGTGTGTGTTTGTGTGTGTGTGAACAGCATAATGTGAATACATCTAATGTTGTTAGAAATGTCTGCACATGTACTACAAGCAGCCAATATTTAAACCAGTATTCAAATATGTTCAACCTGCCATGAGCAGAGTAAATACATTTTCACTGCATTGCAATTTTAAAATTTTCAGATAGAGGTTTTGCACCCTTCCTTAACAATACATTTGAGTTTTTTAAGAAATTTTTTATTTTTTTTTGATAACTTAAATGTCTGCAAAAAAAAAAAAGAAAAACTTTAAACATGGTTGTTTGGCCCCCAGTTGCTTAGAAGTAAATCACACAAAATATTTCCTAAACTGTGAAAGAATTTTTTTATACAAGTTAAATATAACAGGGTGGACAGTGGAAAGACATGGTGGACAAAGGCTTTAAACAGTAAATGATAAGATAACACATTATTTAACAGGAAACCACAAACCATTATAAAAATATAGCATAATCCTGCTATTACACACATTCTTTAGAATATTCATATATCGTGGTTTTTAGGATTATTTGGTAATGTAGTTTAGGATTAGTTGGTAATGTTATCAGATTAAGGGTTGATTTAAGAAAAGGCATATGGTGGATTTAAAATTTAATTTTGGGGTAAAAAAAGTCAATTTGGCGACACAGTAAAAAATCAACTGTTATATATGTGTAATAATTGTTGTAATACGTGTTACATTATCAGAATGTGGCAAAAACTATTTACATCCACCATAGAAAGATTAACGACAGGGTGGGCCATGACAGGGTGGACATTTTATGCTAAAGTTAGCATTTAATGAGTACATGATAGCAAAATAATTTAGTTGTTGAAATTTACTGCATACATTTTATTACATTTATTTGAGGGGCCAGCCATAGACAAGATTTGACCAAAATGCCCTTGAACAAGGCATTGAATCCACAGTTGCTTCCCCTCGCCCTAATCTCTGGGCATGTGGTCTGCCTCCTAGTATATGTTCATTAGTGTGTGTGTATCTGTGTGTTGCACTGCACAGTAGCCAACAAGTGGTTTACTTCAATATTTTACAATGACAGGATAGACATTTTAAGCTTGACAACATCCAGCTTCAAATACAATATGATTTAAATTTGGAAATATAATAGCAGATTGTCACATATGGTGTTCCCAGCTGCACATGGGATGCAGAAACAGGGTTCAGATGTGTGCCGGGAGTCACATGACCGGAGAGGTGGCAAAACCTCACCTGACCCAGGGGCACACCTGAACCCTCTTTCTGCACAGATTGTACAGACTATATATAATCAGACTATATAATTCTGGCGCTGCAGCATCCTGCCCAGTTAATGACCCTGTTCTTGTGGGTTACTCTGTCTCATACTCTGAACATGTTATGACTCTCTCCATGTGGATTACCCTGTCTCTGCTCATGCCATTTTTTGGTTTCTGTTTATTTTAGAGTCGTTCCCGGATTTGGTTTCAGTTTGGTTTTGTTATGTTTAGTTTATGTTGAGTTCTGTTTATGTTTGCCATTTGTGTTTATTAAAGCATTCCCCACGATTACGTCCTTCCCTGTTTACATGAGTTTAAATATACACTTATCATCCCTACATCACACAGCTTCCAGATACAGCAGTTCTTCCGCCTCCATTGAAGAACCCTGCTGGTAATGTCACTGATTGCATTGTCTGGTCTTTAACTAAATCGACTCCAGTCAGCAAAAAAAAAAAAACAAAGGTGAGGAAAGCGGGGTGGTTTATATGCTTAGATAAAGCTAAACAATTTCAAGTTCAAAGGTTCACAGCATTTTTCTCGCTAATATTGGTCTTTGGCAAACTGAGCGTTAACACTGGATTACAACACAAAGATAGATCATGGTGTCTTTTGCAATAATTCTGACAGACATGTGGCGCAACAGTAACATCCCAAAGTAACAGCAAAGGAGGGGATCTATGCATTTATATAAACAAGTCATGGGGTACAGATTCCACTGTAACTGAAAGTCACTGATCTGACAATCTGGAGTATTTATTGATAAAGTGCAGACCATTTTATTCAGACAGTTTTTAAACTGTTGTCATCACTGCAGTCTACATGATTTCCAACACTAATGCTGAAATTAGCTATGGAGGAGTTGAGTGCAGCAATTAGCAAACAACAAACTGCACACCCAGATGGAGTTTTCATTGTTGCAGGAGACTTTAAACAGTCTAATTGCCAAACTGTTTGAAATTTTATCAGAATGTCTCCTGTCCTACCAAAGGAGACACTTCCCCCACCTCAGACAGTCTGATCACCTCTCATTTTTCCTGCTTCCAATACTGTGCCATTCATCAAACATGAGAAATCTTTACTAATCATACGCCTTGGAAGTTTGCCTGCTGCTAAAGGCATGCGATGCTGCTTTCAGATCTGGTGATGCTAAGACCTACAGCGCAGCCAGGGCAAACCTACAACACACTTATAAACTTGGTGTTGAGAGGCACACTCACTACTCCACCACTCACATGTTGCAGGGCATTTAAACTTAACAAAATTAACAAAATTAACTTAACAAATTTTATGCTAATTTTAAACACAAAGGTTCCTCACAAAATAGACTCTCTTCAATTCATTGACCCTCTCACATGCTCCACAATAGATGTATTTTCAAGACTAAGCATAGTAATTGCACAGAAAGCTGCTGGCCATGATGGCATCCTTGGTCATACACGTGCTGCACTATGTCTTCACTGACATCTATCCCCACATGCTATAAGACAACCACATACTGGTTGCTAAGTGTCCTGCTGCAACAGGTCTGAATGACTTCTGTTCTGTTACATTCACACACATTGTAATAAAGTGCTTTGAGAAAGTGGTCCTCAGTCATTTAAGGCAGCACTCCCACTATCACTGGATCCTCATTGGTTTGCATACTGCTCAGATAGACTGACTGAGGATACCATCTCCACTGTGCTTTATTCTGCCCTAATTCTGCCTGGATATTTAAAACAGCTTCATTTGGATGCTGTTAATTGGATGCTTTATACAGTCACCACGCCAGGCTGGTGTCCAAGCTCAGTGACACTCAGAATCAGCAACCCCATGTGTAACTGGGTTTTGGATGTCTTTATGAACTGACCCTAGTCAGTGAGGTTGTGTAGTCAGTGAGGTCCTCTAGCCTTAATCTGACCGACATGCCACAGAGGTGTGTATTAAGTCCTTTGCTCTTCTCCTTCTCCTTCTCCATTTTATCCATGATTGCATGCAACTGAAGAGATCTAATATCAGCATTAAGTATATGTCACGAGTACGGTGAATGTAAATTAAACTCATAATACATGGGGAAAGGACAAACGTAGGGAATAAGTCTTTATTAAACAAAACACAAACAAACAAATGTTTATGAACCACATGCAACCACACCTCTTAAATAGTCTGTTAAATCATAGCAGTGACACGACTTAGTGAGTGTACGTGAGTGTAAATGGGACAGGGCCTCACATCAATGACAATGATGGATCGGCCTGCAGGGAGGAGATCCAACATCTGGCAGCATGGTGTTCTTCCAACAAATTCTCCATAAATACTAATAAAACCAAATAACTTCTTGTGGACTGCAGAAAAAACGAAAACCATAACACTCCTGTCACTATCAACAGAGGTGAGGTTAAAGTTTCAAGTTTCTAAGAATCTTTCTTGGCCCATAAACACATCTTGTCTGGTTAAGAAGACACAGCCATGCTTTTACTTCTTGAGCAAACTGAAGGGGGCCATCTACTCCCTCATATACTCTCAAACTTTTGTCATTTGACCATTGAGAGCATACTGACAGTGTGGTATGTAAGCTCCACTGTGGCTGACAGAAAGGCACTACAAAATGTGGTTAAGACTGCTCAGTGCATCATAGGTGCACAGCTACCTACCATCTGCAACCTTTACCATCAGTGCTGCATGCATAGACCATGCAGCATTACCAGGGACTTCTTTCACCCATGCCACTCACTGTTAAACTATTGTAAACTATTGTTCTCTGGGAGAAGATACAGGAGTATTTGTACCAGAACTGCTCAGCCAAGAAACAGCTTCTTCCTATTATTGATCACCCTACTAATCTCCTCAGTACACTCATAAGCTACTATCCACTACACTAAACTCCACCCTATATTAGCACATTTACTGCCAACAATGGACAAAGCTATGTTTACTCACAGCTGACTGTACATTGTAAGGCCCCAGTTTTCAGACTGCAGAAGATCACATGAGGCTTTGCTGCCTCTCCGACCACATGATGACCTAAAAATGTTATACTCTTTTCAATAGCCTTTCTTTCTTTCTTCCTTCCTTTCTTTCTCTCTTTCTCTCTCTCTCTCATTTTCCAGCTCCCACAGAAGCTCCAGTGCAGCCCATTTTAGGTAAGCTAGTATATAAATGTACAAACTCAATTTTATCTGTTATTATCTGTTAAATCTGTATGTGTTGTGTTCTATACAAATGCTGCACAGCTGAAATACATGGAATCCATGCAGTTCTTCGTGACGATTTTGACTCTAATCTGCAAAATGCATTAGATGTCAATATCTGGTAAGTATATGGGAGATCACCTTCACATTTGTTTTTCCAAATAATGGTTACTGATTTCTTGTTCTTTCTCAGGTCAAACTGTAGTAACTGTGAGGTGGGAGAGCAGTGTGGTGTACTTTTGTATGGTAAAGCGGTAACTTTCTGTGAACCATTTGGGGAGAGAGAACTGGTAAATATACCCTTATATTCTAATATACTCGATAAACAAGTACATACAGTTATATCCAAGCTTGACACCAAATTATGTCGCATGTCCAATGCATACATATCTAGACATATTTATTATTTTGGCTGTCTACTACAGTATATTTGGGTTTAAATGAAGTAAAGAAAGTAATATCAATAAGTAGCCTTTTTCTCCTATTTGAGGGTATGCAAGTTGGGTGAACAGTATAGGAAGAACAGCGCTTTTTATTTTAAAATTAAGTTTAATTTTTTATTGCAAATCAACTACTTATCCTGGAACTCACAGACATTAGCAGATTGAAGAAGGACATGGCAAAAAGGTCATGAGTGTCCAAGGCTCATTCATGTGTATATGGTGTAAAGGGTTGCCCATCTAGTTCAATCCCACAGAAGATTCACAAAATGATCTGCTGCTAATGTCTTGGTACCATTTACCAAAGAACACCTTCAGAGGTCTTGTGGAGTCAGTGCCTTAACAAGTTTCCAGCTGTTTTGGCAGGTGGTGTTAATGTTATGGGTAGCTAAATTAACAAATTAACTAAATTTATCATTGTCTAATTATATGGAACTAACTGTTTATATGACATACACTGTTAGTTACAACTATATATTTTGATTTGTCTGAGGCAAGAAAAGGTGAATGGATGTCTGCAGCAGGGTTTCTGTGAGTGGCTATGGTGGCTACCTTGGTAAAGTGTAAGAAATTTTCTTGAGTACTGAGGCTTATAACTAAAACAATAATATATGAACACATGTTGAGTATGTACAAGACCACACAAAAGTGAGACACACAGATATACAACAACCAAGGCTTTAATAAAGGGCATAGGCACAAAGGAGTAGTCAAAATACAGTCCAGTTCAGACTAAACATACCAAATGGGAACATACCAAAAGACACAGTCGGTAAACAAGACGAGAGTGATTGCTGAGTAGTACAGTAAAACCACAACTTGTCAATAACTAGAGCCAACAGGAAGATATTATAAAGGCATGAACAGGTGAAACATATCAGTAATCTGGAGAACCGAGTTATTTGTATTCTGGGTAATAGGGTCTGTTTTTGGAGATGGGGGAAGTGTGACAATAACTACATGAGAATCTATATACTATTGTAAGAATAATATAGCCCTCTGATAAAGGAAGGTCAGTGATGAAACCTACAGCAGGTGAGACCATGGACGAGCTGGTACTGGTAGGGGGATGAGCCTGCTGGTAATGTTTTAGGTGTTTTGATTTGTGAGCAACTGGTGCAGGAAGATACGAACTTTTGTATATCTTTGGTTATGTGGACAGTTGTGACTAGAGACTAAGACCATGATATTACAGGATTATGTTTTTCTAACCAGACCTAAACCTAAGATGAAGGAATAGGTAAAACAAAAAAACAAAAAAGAAAATGTCCTCTACATGTAAAAAAAATGGTCGGTAATGTAATGTGTTTGGTTTCGTGTGTAATGAGGGCTTGTTCTACAGGAAGTCTATCCAATGCAAATATGCTGATCTTGTGTGTAGAGGATTCTCAGCAATTTGCAGCTGATCCACAATCTCTTGTTGATGAAATTTCCCAATCAGGGCTAAAACACAAATAAACTTTGGCTGGCAGTACACAGAAGCAGAAGCATACAGGGTTAGAGGTTATTATATCAGTAATGAGGGTACTAGATCTGAGCTAGGATGTTTATAACACACATATGGGCATAATGGTCATTTGCTGTATTGTAAAGACCTAATCACTTTAAGACCTTTAATCACTGAATTCAGGTGATTCATTCAGTCCCAATGCTACTGGTGTTTGAAATTAAGCATGCAGTCTGCCTTTACAAACATTTGTCAAGTAGTGGGTCGTTCTAAAGAGTGAATTTGAACACGATACTGTAATATGATGGCACCATTACAACAATTAAGTTGCAGAAATGTTTTTCTTTATAGATATTCCACAATCAACTGTGGGTGGTATTATTGGATGCTATACATGAGCTTATTGCTTTGTTTTGTTCCATTTCACAGTTAAAGTTGACTTTCATAGCCATTATGTGGTAGAGGATTGTGTCCTTGAGTCATTAAAATGCTATTTTCTCATGAAATATTGTGGTCCAGGGAATCTGACAATATCCTGTTGGTTAAATCCAGTGTTAAATAAAAATGAGCAATGCTAAGCATATTGATGCCACACCTACCAATGCAATGCATCAGGTATGGGTCATATTTAGGCATTGCATTGACTTTTCTGAAGTCTACACAGAATAAGACCATGCTGTCAGTCTTGGGCACCAAAATCACTAGACTATTCTCATTTACACCATGCCAATCATTGTCTGGATCTAACCATACCTGATTTTTCTTGTGCATGAGAAATTAGGGTGTCTCAAAATGGTGTTTTCATGGAAGTTTCATGTGAAAAACATCAGAAAACTCCCATTGCACATGGGCAGCCTGTGTGCTTTTGGACAATGCTCTCATTAAATAAATTCATTTTTTCAGTCTTCTAAAAGAAAACATATTTTAGAGCATTACAGTCAACATTTCTATATAAAACAAAACCTTACACTCTATATACTTACCTGGTACACTTGTGTCGACTGATTCATCCTAAAACAAGGAATGTCATAAAAAACATAAAATCTAATAGTTCTAAACACTCCTTACATGTAGATATTCACAAATATCCATCAGTGCATGCTGGACTTTTCTGGGGATGCTGGTGACCAGAACATGATGGTCTTTGCTGAGAGTGCTGGTGACCAGTACATGCTGGTCTTTCATACCCAGCCATCACCATGTCTTTAGACATAAGTCTATTATTATTAATTACATAATACCTAATTATATTATGTAAAATAAGAGGTAAATGTACCTAATTATCCTATTTTCCTTCAAATGGAAAGTTTTATGAGCTAACACCCCTAGTGCTGTTAATGCTTCACTGCCACAAGAATTAAGATTGCATGTTTTTGTGAGCATATGTTAAATTTTGAAAGGAAGGCATTGTCTTTTTTCAGCGTTCTTCACTGCAGAATCATTTAAGCCCAGTATGATCCACTTAAGCCCACATCATGTATTTCAATAGAGAATTACCTCTAGTACAACTTAAATATATTTTTCTGTTCAAAAGTGTTTGAAAGCAACAGTTCACTGTGTGACTTTAAATTACTGATCTACGGTGTACTAAAAATATTCATGGTACAGTTATATAATTAATATGGGCTTTAACCTAAGGGTATTTTCATCCTAACTGTAGGAATGGTTATGAACTTCTGCTCTTTAATATATAGCTGCCTTTTTTTAAGGGACCAAAGGTAATTGGACAATTATCACAAAAGTTATTTCATGATTTCATGAAAACGAATTACTTGTTAATTTATCATCAATTATGCACATAAAAGGTCTTTGAGTTGATTCTAGGTGTGTCGTTTACATTTGAAAGCTGTTGCTGTGAACCGAGAACATGCGGTAAAATGAGCTCTCAATGGAAGTGAACCAGACCAGGAGTGGCCAAATCAACAGTTACATTCTGGGGGAAAAAGGGGTGCACTAGTGACTTCAGCATCTCAAAAAGGCCTGGACATCCACAGAAGACAACAGTGGTGAATGATCGCAGAATTCTTTTTCATGGTGAAGAAAATCCATGTGAAGAACACTCTTCAGGATGAAGGTGTATCAGTATTTAAGTCTACCATAAAGAAAAGACTTCATGCAGATACAGAGGGTTCACCACAAGGTGCAAACCATTATTCGGCTTTAAACAGAGAAAGGCCAGATTAGACTATGCCAAAAAAACATCTAAAAAAGTCATCCCAGTTCTGGAAAAGTATTCTTTGGACAAAAAAAACTAAGATCAACCTGTATCAGAATGAAGGGAAGAAGAAAGTATGGAGAAGGCTTGGAACAGCTCATGATCCGAAGCACACCACATCCTCTGTAAAACATGGTGGAGGCAGTGTGATGGCATGGGCATGCATGGCTTCCAATGGCACTGGGGCACTAGTGTTTATTGATGATGTGACAAAAGACAGAAGCAGCTGGATGAATTCTGAACTGTACAGGTACATGCTTTTTGTTCAGATTCAACCAAATGCTGCAGAGTTGATTGAATACTGTGAAAGCAACCCAGTAGTTTTTTTTAAGGCAAAGAAGTGGAATATTCTTCAATGGCCTAGTCAATCACCAGATCCCAACCCAATTGAGCATGCATTTCACTTGCTTAAGACAAAACTTAAGGCTGTAAGACCCACAAACAAGCAACATCTGAAGACAGCTGCAGTAAAGGCCTGGCAAAGCATCACAAAGGAGGAAACCTTTTTGGTGATGTCCATGGGTTTCCAGTCATTGCCTGCAAAGCATTCTCAACAAAGTAAAAATGAAAAATTTTATTTATGGTAACGTCAATTTGTCCAATTACTTTTAAGCCTCTGAAATGAAGAGGCTTTGTAGAAAAATGGTTGCAATTCCTAAATGTTTCATAGGATATTCATGTTCAACACTTCAACTGTAACTCAGTTGTTTTATTTCAAATCCAATGTGGTCTAAAACATGAATCTGTAATGGCTGAAGGTGTAAGGATAACCTTCTCCAATCAGTTTGGAGACAAACAGGCAAACAAATCTCAACGGGCAAAAGTGATAGATTAATGAACTGTGTAGATAAAAGCACCCATTTTACATGACAGAACAGAGGAAATGTGAATAAAACTAGTTATAACGACACAAGGCAGTACTAATTAAACCTTTTTACCAAGTGACAGGCAATATAACTTTATTATGAAAAGTATTTACTATTTAATATTAATGTAACCATTAGCACACAAGCTAACAGAAATACACTATTCTTCATTTATAATCAATTAACTAAAGTTACTCAATAATACACAAGGCCCATGACATCTGAGTTGTTAGATAAAGTAGATTAAATAATTTGTTTAAAAATAAATATACTTTATTGTCGAGAAATGAAAATAATATATGTAATGTAAACTGGACTAGCGCGGAGATTGTGGAGTAGCACGCATGTAAATCATGCTGAGATCATGCTGGTTGACCAACAAAACCAGCAAGATCATGCTGGTCGACCAACAAAACCAGCAAGGTTTCACTGGCTAACCACCTTTACCAGCATGGTTTTGAGACTGCCCATGCTGCTTGACCAACAAAACCAGCAAGATCACACAAAACCAGCAAGATCAGATTTGCCAGCAAGGTTTTTCTTGTCAACCAGCAAAACCAGCACCACACCTGGTAAATGGTGGAAAAATAATGCAAAACTTATTTTCATTGCTGTATTCGGGCAATATCTGGTCTGAAAAAGACATCCTGCTTGGGCTGAATTTGGACCCAATCAGGCAGACCAATCACAGCCCAAATATAATTTTGGGCTTAATAAGGACCATTGTGGGCCAAGCAGATTTTGCCCAAAACACAGCATCTACATGTTAAGGTTGTTGGCATCGGGCAGGTTCATGCACATACTATAGGAGAAACAACTCCTGTCATCAGTTGTGTCTGGCTAAATGGTGAAGGTAACATTACTTAGATCCTTGGGAGATTCCTAGGAGATTCATGTCTTTATATGCCTACTGCTTATGGTAATGCTAGAAAACTGTTCACAGTTATGCCTTGAAAAGTTGTATTTCAAAAGCGACATGTTTAAATTAAAAAGGAGGTGCTGTGTGGCTGTGGTGTCTCAAAGGCAGATGTCCTTTTTTTAGAAGTTTCTCTGCCCTTTGTGCAGTGTCAGGAGAGCAATATATACAATTTTGACACTTATATTACAGTAGTGCATGTCAATTCTGATCACACTGTCTGCATTTTACTAAACACCAAACTCTTTGTATTCGATAAACAAATATCAACTAATATACTTTATTTTCAGTGTGGAAAAGTGAATTTTGATACAAAAATTCTATTTTTGGTTTAGATCACAGTGGCTCTTAATACAAGCACTGCTTCAATTCTACAGTTTGCACTGGGTAAGTAATAACAAATTCTATAAAACCTCAATGCATATCTGACTATATGGTCAATACAGTTCACTTTTATCTCAATCTGAAATCCTAAAGTTTGATTTTTAAGATCTAATTAGTAATACAACTAATTACTACTATCATTATAAAATTAAAATAAGTGGTGAAATTTTCTTAGGAATCTAGGAAGGCTGATCTAAACTATCTTTACAATGGTCTTGGTTTAATAATTTATAGTCTGACATGGTAAATTATTATATGGATAATCATAGACAGCTAAATTAAAGCTGTCTAGCTGTATAGATTTCTGTCATTAGCAGAATCAGAATCAGACAGGCTAACTACGCTCATACATACAAGGAATTTGACTTTGGTTATACAGATGCTAGCAGTGCAGGAAAAATATAGCATATATAAATAGCATATATATATAATATACACACACATGTCTGCTTTCTCTAGCACATGCACATTTACTCATTCATACCTATAAACATTAGCATGTCTAATTCACATTATGGGTTAAAGGTGCAGTGTCCTGTGCAATATAAAATATATAGGAAAAAAAAGAAAAAAATATGAATATGAAAAATTAATATGAAAGACCAGGTGTATACAGTGTTGTGAGTCATTATAAGTTAAATACCTAATTTAAAGATGTACAAGTGTCCTGAAGATTAATAGGTCTGTAGTGTTCAATTGCCCCTGAACAAAATAGATTGTGGAAAAAAGCTGGTTGTTCTGGTCTTTATATATACCTCTCTGATGGC
>JAOVVF010000032.1:9688320-9702011 GCA_028565595.1 Duopalatinus emarginatus | reverse complement strand
TTAAGTTTAATTTGAATATATATATAAATCATTGTGTGTGTGCCTACTTAGCTAGATAGTGTATTTGATCTTTTACACAGATTTTTAATTATCTCACATTGACAATGAAAAAATAGACCACATTCAAATTAAACTTAAAAAACCCTTATTATTACAACAAACCATACATTTTTAATCTCCATCTGTAATTTATATGCTTAGTCATTCTTCAGAAAAAAATATTAATCCCACAACAAGCCTGCCTTGAAATTTTACTCATGCACTACATACCCCAGAGCAACTAAGGTTCAATGATTGATTTCTGTAGCATGACAGTGTTGAGGATATAAATCTTTCATGGCCTGAATGAGTAGGGAAGGCAGACTACTCAGAATACCAATGGGTAATAGCCACTCTATCCAAGGAGATGTGGAAAGCATATAGCTTAGCAGTGTATGGGTTTGCATATCTTGTTCTTGGTTCAGATGTTTGTGGATGGATTTTTTTTCTTTTTGTTTAGGGTCTGGATCATGTCATTTCAGTCACTCAGATCCCAGCATAACTGTTTCCTATAGACTGAACAATTCAACTGATTGGACCACCTTGGAGAAGATCAGGTTTATTATTAATTCTCCTTGCACAGACATCCAGCCTTAATAACCCATATAGAGCGGTCACTTAATCTGCTGTTTAACAATATTTTTTGGTAGTCTTTTTTTCAAAACCTGAAAATGTACAATAATTTAATATGTAATGTAATGTATGATTGTTAAATATATTTTTCTATTGTTTAAAACTAAAAGTCAATCACAGTCAATCAAACTTGATCTGATAAATTTTGTTGCTCAACTAAATTAATGATCATTCCTATTTTCCCTTTCTAGAGCACCTGCAAACAGCAGCACAGTGGTGCATCTACTTACAGTGCCAGTAAGCTTCAAGGGTGAGGCTGTGCACCTGAGGTGGTCCCAGGAGGCTGCATTGGGGCCTAATGGATATGAGTCTTGCTGGGGACTGGATAACATACTGCTGGTCAACATGGCCCACAACCCCACCCTACTGGAAGATAACCTTGATCCTCCGGATACTGCTAACTGGATCTTTTTTCCTGGAGCATCTATAAAGGTTACATGCAAATGTACAGATTTAACAGATTTCTAAATGTTGAACAGTAATTGCTAAATATTTAACTCAATTCAATTTTATTTGTATAACACTTTTAATATTAAACATTGCACCAATGCAGCTTTACAGCTTTAACATGTTTCTTAAGTACCTCTACTACTATACACAGTGACTTTTCTGTTCTTACACTCACATATTTACATTTACATCAGACGCAAATGCTCTTTTCCAGAGTGGCTTACAAAAGTGCTTAGTTAATTGCTTGCTAGTGAACTTCAAGAACTCAAACCAGAATACTACTAGAGCTATGTAGTATCAATTATAAAACTTACCACAGTCTAAAAACGTTCTATGCTATAGACAACTTGCATAGAGAACAAGTCAATAACTACAAAAATCACTATGTACAAGCTGAAAGAACAAGACAAATACAATTTGTAAACAAGTCACTGCTCAATTAAGTGCTGGTGGAACAGATTTTTAGCTGGCATTAATGACAGCAATTGACTCTGCTGTACCTTCATCTAGTGGAAGTTCATTCCACCACCTTGGTGCCAGGACAGAGACGAGTCTGGTTGTTTGTCTCCTATGTGTTTGCCTCCCTTAGGGTCAAGTACTTGAAGCACGAAGAGCTCTAGGTGTTTACCTGGCCTTAACCATTGCCATGAGTTAGGAAGGAACTGGACCATTTTTGGCTTTGTAGGTCAGCATCAGGGTTTTATATCTGACATCAGCTGCTACAGGAAGCCAGTGAAGGGTTCGCAGCAAGGGTGTGACACAGCTTAGCTTCGAAAGGTTGAAAACAAGTCAAGCTGCTGCATTCTGGATCAGTTACAGGGGCCTGATGGCATGCATGGAAAGATCAGCCAGGAGAGAGTTGCAGTAGTTCAGTCTTGAGATGACAAGAGACTGGCCTAGTATGTGGGCAGCTTCCCTTGAGAGAAATGGTCAAATTCTCCAAATGTTGTGAAGGAGAAATCTGCATGAGCGAGTCAAGTTTGCAATATGAGCAGAGAAGGAGAGTTGGTTGTCGATGACAACTCCTGGACTATGTACCTCTGTAGTTGGAGTGGTCATGGTGTTCTCAAAGGAAATCGAAAGGTCATGATTGCATTTTCCTGAGAGTGAGTGTAGAGTGAGAACAGAACGGGACCAAGCAGTAAGCTTTGTAGGACACCAGTGGAGAGTTTGCATGGTGTGGATGTGGAGCCTCTCCATATTACCTGATAGGAGCTTTCCTCCAGAGTGCCAGAGATGCCAAGGTTGGAAAGTATGGATAGGATGATACTGTCATTGACAGTATCAAAGGCCGCAGACAAGTCAAGAAGAATCAGGGCCCATGACAAGTCAGCTTATTTTGCAGCATGCAGCTTCTCTCATACTTTTATGAGTGACATTTGGGTAGAGTGTGCTGATTTAAAGCCAGACTGTTTGGGGTCCTGAAGTTGGTTGTGGAAGAGAAAGACAGATAGTTGATTATAAATAGCATGTTCAAGGATTTTAGAGAGGAAGAAAATGAGAGATAAAAGTATGTAGGTATTGATGATGGTGCTGTCAAGACTAGAGTTCTTTAAGATGAGAATCACCCTAGCAATATCTGGTATGTGGTATATCTGGTATATCTGGTATATTGTAGCACCCTAGAATCTGGTATGATTCCTGATGATAAGGAGGTGTTAAAGGAGGAGATGGTAAGGATAGGAGGTCCAGGGAGATTGTCTGGAGCAGTGTAGAAGGGATGGGATCAAGTGGACAGTTTGTGGGACTGCTGGATGTCAGCAAATGAAGTCCTTTTTCTGTTGAAAGAGGGGAGACGCAGGTTAGAGATGCAGGAGATGAGCTCTGAGGGCACAGAGGGAGGAGAAAAGGAGTGGCAGATTTTATTGATCTTCTTAAAGATGGAGACAAAATCTGGGGAGTGAGAAAAGGAAAAGGTAGATGAGAGAAAGTTGAGAGACTGAGCCGAGGCAAGGGCAGTAATGAAATCTGCCTTTTTTACTGCAGAATGGTGGTTCCAGAGTCCACCTGCCACCAAAGTTGGGCAGTAAGCGCTTGTTTAGGTGATTATAGTATAGAAGGAAAACCAACAAAAAGACATGGAATGGGAGCCACTAATATTCTTCTATTGGGGATCTAATGACTCAGAACCAGAATTACTAGCATCCTTTATGTACATCTAGGCAAGAAGTGAATATACACAAAAATAAATTGCCATATGCAATTAGCGATACACTGTATGGATAAAAGTATTTGGACACCCCTTTTAGTCATTACATTCAGATGTTTCATTCAGTCCAGTTGCCCCATTGCCACAAGCATACAGCTTCACATCTGGATTTAACAAATGCCAGGAGAACATTAAATGCCTGACTGCATTGGGCTATCTGTAAAGTTTGGTTTAGGAGGGATAATGCTATGAGGTTATTTGTCAGTGGTTGGACTAGGCCCCTTAGTTCCAATGAAGGTGAATACTCATGCATCAGAGCTCCATCATACTGCCAATGGATTTAGAATGGGATGTCATATAAAAATCTGTAGGAGTAATGTGTAAATACTTTTGTATTTATAGTGATTGTATATAGTGATTGTAAATCTTAAATGCAGATGCATTACATAAAAGATAACTACTCAAGTTTTATATGCTTTACTATTTGCTCTCAAGAGACTGAATGTTACCTACATTAGCTTATCAAACTATGTCTTACTGAGGAAGAATGCTTAGTCCTAGAACATGTAGTCAGTAATCTTATAAAATACAGCTGGCTAATCCAAAACACCCCCCCCCTTTTTTTTTTCTAATCACCAGCATGCCTGTCAGTCAGATGGGAGCTGCATGTATTTTCATGGTGGAGCGAGAATGGGGCATAGCTATGCCTCCACCCGGGCCATTGACCTCCACAGAGAAGAAGGACACAGCTACTGGGAGGAGGATTTTGAGAGCGAACCTAATGGGTTTGTGTAGCTGCTATTAGCATCTTGAACTGGTTAGCAGAGTAATGGTGAACTATACAATCTGGATTCTAAATTATGCTTAATTATTTAATTAGCTTACTAGCTCATTAAATTTAGTGCCTTCTCATATGCTACTGAAAAATATGGTTACTTAGTATACTTATACTATATTAAGTATACTTAATACTGTCATGTTCTAAAGGATGGTAAATCACAGAGAGGGACTAAAAAGAAAATGGCAATCAAGTAACAAAGAAACATGTTTTAACAAAAACAGGTAAAGCTTTTACACTAATTTTGTATGTAACACACAAGTACACTGCTCAAAAAATGAAGGGGACACACAGTCATCACAGTACAACACCAAGTCAATTAAACGTCAAGAATATAAATCTATCCACTTAGGAAGCATAAGTGATCATGAATCAATTCCTCCTACTTTTGTGGAAATGAAAGTTACAACAGGTGCACTGGAGGGGCAACAGCAAGACCCCCAAAGGGGAACGGTTTTGCTAGTGGTGGTAATAAACAAGTACTCTCTACTTTCTAACTGATTCTTTTCTAGTTTTTCATTTTGCTAGTGTTCTTGTTACTACTGCCACCATGATGTGGTACCCAGCCCTTTCAGGTTGTACAGGTAGTCCCGCTTCTCCAGGATGGAACATCCCCATGTCATTGCAAGAGGGTTTGCTGTGCTTTCCAGTGCAGTCTGAATAGCATGTAGAAGATAACAGGCAATTAAACTAGAAGAGCTGGGCAGGGCCATAAAAGGACATCAATCCAGCAGCAGGACTGGTATCTTTTGCAAGCAGGAACAGCAGGAGCACTGCCAGAGCTACAGAAAATGACATCCAGTAGGCTATTGGTGTGTATGTTTCTGACCAAACTGTAAGAAGCACACTCTATTAGGGTGGGTGGTGGTAAGACCCGATAATGCACAGTGCCTGGCCTCTTGTCCTCAGTTTGTGTAGTCAGTTCCTGGATGATGAAGGCAATAATGCCACTGACTGTCTCCTACATTCCCCAGACTTCAATCTAGTTGAGAACCTTTGGGTGTTATGTATCAGTGCATATGAGACTTCCAAGAAGTACCTCAGAGTGTCTAGCAGCTCAGAGATGCCCCCATCCAGGTCTGGGAGGTGATCTCTGCCTCATCAGGAGCATGTCCAGATGTTGCGAAGAGTGCATACATGCATGTGGGGGCCATACACTCCTCCAATGCAACTTTCGTAGTGAGCAGCTTCTTATCCTTCACATCATAATTCTTCTTGGCAGGGTCAGCTTATCTAAGGACAGGTAAACAGGACAAAGTTTGCTTTACTGCCAAATATGTTGGGACAAGATGGCTGCTACTCCAGCGTCTGATGCATACACCTTCAAAGTGAAGGGTTCACATTATATGTGAAACATATGTTAATATACAATTAACATATCTTCCCAAAATGTCATCAACACATAATTTATTTAACACTGGAACACACTTTGCTCTGCTAAGATTCAATTTTAAACTTTATTTGTATAGCACATTTAACAATGGACATTGTCCCAAAGCAGCTTTACAGAAATAATGAAAAGGGTTATACATTTATAGAATTTTTAGAAAGTTATCCCTGATAGGCAAGCGGGTGGCGAAAGTGGCAAGGAGAGGTGCCATTCATCTCCAGCATTGGACTGTTTTTTTCAGCCCGCTCCCGCCTGTTCCCGACGAATTTCTGACCATTACCGTCTGCGACCGCAACATGTGTGCAGCGTGTCCGCCCATTCCTGCAATGTGTATGTCCACTCCCACCCACAACCCACAAAGCTATGAGAATTATTCCCACACATTTATAAAGATCCATTGATTTTGTGTCTTTTCCCATCCTGTAGGAGAAAACGTAATATAGGCTATTAATAAAGAGATTCTTGGGATTTGTTTCGTTTTCCTGGCCTGCATAGCCATTGATGCACTTGGCTATAGTCTATAATCCTGCAGTGTTTTGTTTTAGCCGCCCATTCCCGCCCGCAGCTAAGTGCAAACAGCCCGTTCCTGCGAGATTTGCGTCGTCCTGATCCCAGTGCAGACCTCTAATATGCAATATGCAGATCTAGCTTGGTAAAGAAAATGTACTTTTTAATTTCTCTAGGGCAGAACGAACCAGTGCCAAAGGATAAGGTATTTGACAGTGACCATATTCAGTCCCTAATCTCTGCATGGACGGATACTTCTGTCAGAACCCCACAGAAGCTGGTGATGGTGGGGTGGATGTATCTTTGTGTCTGAATATACTCCTCTATTGCTTAAGGTTCAGATTGTGATAGAAGATAAAACCTTTAGCATGAAGGGGTGCACCCAGAAAGAAGGTCGATGGTGCAATCATAGGCTCTGTGAGGAGGAAGACCACTGGCTTTGGTGTTACTGAAGATCTCACACAAACCTTGATATTCGGTATTCTGTATTGGTGCTTTTGACAGTTGTGGTGTATGCTTTGTATAATGAGACATCTCTGAAGTTCTCCATCATTCCAGAAGCTATCAGGGCAATAAGACAAACTGCATCCCTGGAAAGACTAATCTGCACAATAATTAATTCTGTCTGAGTATGCAGTTCAGCAGGACTTGCTGGGAAGATGTTGTGAAGCAGGGCATTTTCATACTACAATGTCAGACATCTCGCTCAGTGGCTCTCACCATGGTGGGGCCAAGCTGCATCAGCTCTGGTGGTGCAGAGGTGAAGATAGGCAGGAAATGGAGCTTGGGTTTTGGGCAGCTGTGAAGCAAATCATCCAAAATGTATGGCCAGGTCTGTTAAACTGATTCATCACAGTGGGTGCCACAAACTCTAGCAGTCACTAGTTTTTTGTTTTGTTTGTTTTTTTTTTTTGTTTTTTTTTTCTTGAACCTGATGTTCATTTCCTCACACCTGCCTCTCATTCCTGGCTCATAACCATTTTATTTATATTCTCATCTCTTCCACAGTCCCGTTGCCTGGCATCATTCTTCATGCACATACTGAACTCTCTACCTCTTTCCCGCGAGACTCATTTGCCATACTGGTTTTATTTTTTCCTCTCCTCCCTTTTACTATTCTTTCTCGTAATCTTGCTGCTTTCTATCTCGCTCTCCTGTAGTCTCTTTCTCTTGTTTCCCACTTCCACTCTTCTTTTTCCTTGTTGTTTTGCTTTTTTTTGCGTGCACTGCAATTCTTTCCCACTCTTGCTTCATTGTTCTTCTGTTCTTCCGTTTCCCTTTGTTTTAATTTCTCTTTCACCATCAGCTTCTGTCCCTCTACTTTTTGTTTGATTTTGTTTACACAGGTCACCTTAGCTTGAATACTCACAACTTCCTCTTCAAGGAAAATCAGTGTAATTATCTAGCAATCATGGAGTTTTTACTTGTCTGCAAAGTAGGGCAGTACCTGTGGTATGCCACAGTCAACCTCAGTGCTAGGTCCAGCCTCCGTAAATTCATGAGAACCACTCTTCCACTTTTACAGTGATGTGGACACACCCAGACTGGCCAAGGATGACTGCTAAAATAAGTCAGCATCTGTGGACAAGATCACTTTATTGTGACCTACCTATCAAATCAGGCACAAAATTGGTAGACTTCACTCAAGTCCTGCTAGGTAACCTAATCTTAAACCAAATACTGCTGCATTTCCTGCAGTGTTTTCTCTGCACAACAATCCAGAGAGAGGACACCTGCAGGGGGTGAGATGAGAAACCAGGTGTGTAAAAATTCCTTTTGATTGTCCTGTAGGTCACTAAACATAGATCATATTCTGAGGAAAGTTTGTCAATCATGCACCAGGTGTGTGGATTAATCATAGATGGAGAGACAGACAATCAATATCACAATACTCCAAACTGGTATGAGACAATGGCTAGCCAATTACACATGTTCCATCTTGGAAATAAAGAAAAACGCTGAAATCTCTGAAAATATATGCATACCTAAAATCCATACAAAGATTATCTGCTATGTCTGGTGCTCTGGCTCCGTGGTCGCTGATGGTCGCCAAGATAATTTTACATGCCTTTAGTCTGCTATAACCCAAGTTTTTTTCAGGTTTCTCTGTGGGTGCTTCAATGAGGAGATCAACCGTTTAGACACATGAAACAAAGAGGACTGGTGCTGCCATTGGTGAGCATTAGTGTTAGCTTTGTATTTGTGATCATGCTGCCCATATCACCAATATATCACACTCTGAGGGCTCTAATGCCAGAGTCTGGGGATTTTTTTTTACTTTGTTCAAGGCATCCAGCGCTTTTTATAAAGAAACTATGCTGCTCTGACCCTGTTATTAACAAATATACAATTATAACAAATAAAGCTAATTCTAATAAAGCTATTAATGTTGGAGGAGCAATGAAAACATCTTCTATTGAACATAGGATAGTGTAACTTTCACATTAAGCAACAAAGCATGACTAACATAGAACACTTCTAACAATCAGTGTTACTAATACAGCAAATAAATTAAATGTTATTTTTTATAAATTAGGTTAAATGAAATGGAAGTATAGGAACTAAGGAGTAGTTTATTTGTTAATTGGTGCAGCTCTGACCCTTAGTACGAAGAGAGAGTGATGATCAAGAGTCCATATATAGAGTAAGCAATAGAGTGACCACCGGAAAAGGAATCCCTGGCTTTTGGCCCAAATGTAGGGTTTGGGCTGCTAACCTTGCATGGAAGATTGGGTAGCTGCCTGTGGTTGTGTGTTGACTACTTGGGTCAGTTGCTGCAAATGTACCTTGAGGCATACTAGTTGTTGATGTTCTCCAACCAGCCTTGCTGGAAAGTCCACAGCATACCAGAGCTGGCTGGCAAATGCTGCATCAATGGTGAATGGCAAAGTATTTCTGTTTTTGGATTTATAAGCACATTACTAAAATGTAGTAGTTCATGCCTGCACTGTACTCAAAACTAAATCATTACCTAATGGAATTTGCAGACCAGCAGAGAACAAAGAGGCAATGACCTTGGCTGCAGTTAACAACCCATGAAAGAGAGGTTTCTGAAATATAGTACCACCCAGTTCTTCTTCTGTAACTAGCAATTTTTCCAGTTGATTTGAAATGTGAAGGGTGTGAACATCTTCTAGCTTATCTTGGAACAATTCTGCAGAATATTTTATTTGCTGGTTACCAATCACTGGATTAAACACATATTACCTCTAGGCTACCAAAGGGTCCAGGTGTACATAAACTTGATAGATTGGACATGCAATTTAGTTGTGCATAGAACAGAAAATGTGGACCCATTAAAAAAAAGGTTATCTGAGCACCAAGCAGTCATAAGGATAAGTCATATGATAAGGACTATGATAGTGATAAAAAATTAATGGATTTAAATGATAAAAAGTAGAGAAGAGCCCTGGCAGTTGTTGGTCACTGAAGCTGAGTCACTGGAGAAAGGAGCCTGTTAGTTCAACAGCTAATAATGGATTGTAACAGCATGACTGCTTGTTATAATTATGCACTTGTTAACAATTTGGTACACCCTCAACCCTCAAGTTTGAGTACCCAACTAAGCATATGAACACAGCATCATGTATTATTTTCTGAAGTGTGTGGTTTAGGTCAAAGCACCACTACCAAAATCGAAAGGTGTCATCAGCATACTCCTAGCAAGGACTGTTGTCAATGAGCGTCACACACTGTGACAACAGAGTCTTAGAAACTTGAGAGGGATCCATGTGCAGGCTTTAGATAGTTTCTTAAACATAGAAAACCAAAACACAATGTTTGAATACAGGAAAATGCCAAAAAATCCAGTCATATAAGCCAGGTAAAGGTATCCGAAAAGGGCAAAGGCAGAACGCAGTCCATAGGGCAAAGAAACAACGAGGCTTGGTAATGCAGACACTGAGGAACTGGCAATACTACACAAAGCTTGGGTGCAACTGAGGGGCTTGTATCGCTGAGCTGATTAGTGGGCAAATAAGGATCTGGTGTCAGTCATTAGGGTAGTCCTGGTTACCGTTCTAGAACTCTGGAGAGCTAGACCTCTGGTGGCCAGAAAGAGGATTTAGACAGAGGCAGAAACAGGAGGTGTGGCCCTCTGGTGGCCAGAGGAAGAAATTACTGACAGGACCCCTCTCTTAATGAGTGGCTCCTGACACAAATGACGACCATCATCTAGGATGACCCCATGGGCGAGGTGCAGGATGGTTGGGGTGTGCAGGAGTCTCTGATAAGGAAGGGATCCAGAATATCCTCCGCATCAACCCAGCTCTGCTCCTCCGGACCATACCTCAATCTCCTAATCCACCAGGTACTGAAGCGACTGGCCTTTCCTTCATGAGTCCAGTAGTGTGTTTACAGAATAGGCGATACTTCTAGACGGGGAGGAGAATCCACAGGAGTTTGGGAGAGCTGGCTGAAAGAGAAAACAGGCTTTAGTAAAGAAACATGAAAGGTAAGCGCAATGCGGTAATGAGCTGGTAATTGTAGTCGATAAGACACAGGATTAATACATTTGATAATCCTAAATGGTCCAATGAATCTGGGGTAAAGTTTTGTACATGGGGTTTTAAATCTGAAATCTTTAGTGGACAGCCATACCAGCTGTATTAAAGACAGGCCCTACTGTGGCAGTCATTCACTGCAGGAACGTCCGAGGGTTCTCCAGACCAAGGAAAGAATGATGGTTGGTATCGAAGGATGTACTGGAAGGGGAAGAGACCAGTAGAAGAAAGAGTTTTGTGCATATTCAGCCCATGGTAGGTATCGACTCCAGTCATGCTGGGAATTGCTACAATACAAGCAGAGGAATCTACCTATTTCCTGATTCAAGCACTCTACTTGGCCATTGGATTGTGGATGGTATCCAGAGGTAAGACTCACTGTTATATTCAGCATGGTGCAAAAGGACTGCCAAACCCATGAGGTAAACTATATCCTCAGGAAGACCATAAAACAGAAATACTTTGTGAAAGAGGGCTACTGCAGTTTCCATCGCAGTCCATAATTTGGGGAGAGGAATGAGTCGACAGCCCTTGGAGAAATTATCAATGGCAACCAGAACTGTGGTCATTCCTTGGGAGGGAGGCAGAGCCATGATAAAGTCCACTGCAATATAAGACCATGGTCACCATGAAACCGGGAGGGGCTGCAGTAGTGCCCACATCGTCAGCTACGGTGGGCCACCAATATTTCTTTCTTGAACGTTAACCAGAGTTAACATTTGCTGTATACTCGGGTGTCCTGAACTGAGAGCATCTGGAGGACAGTGGGTCGAAGAACTACAGGCACATTCCTTAGGGCATTATGCTTTGATGTTCTTAGAGCCGAGACAAAATGTGGGGGTATAATTGAAATAGGTGAAAAACAAGGCCCATCTGGCCTGTCTGGAGCTCAGATGTTTTGCTGCTTTGATGTATTCAAGGTACTTGTGATCTATTAGAATAAGAAAGGAGTACCGAGCCCCCTCCCGCCAGTGATGCCATTGTTGCAAGGCTTCTTTGACAGCCAGTAGCTTTCTGTTACCACTGTCATAATTCTCTGTGGGAGTGAGTTTCTTGAAGTAGAATTCACAGGGGTGCATTTTTACAGGGTTGCCATGGCATTGAGACAGCATAGCCCCGATACCTGATTCAGAAGCATCCACCTCCACTATGAATGGCGATGAGGGGTCTTGGATGCCTTAAGATGGGTGCTGAAGTGAAAGGGATTTCGATTTGGTGAAATTCACACTTTTCCAATTTCACATACAGTTGGTGATCATAAAGATGACTGAACAGACATGAGTGACATTCTCTTGAAGAGATTTAGAATAAATCAATATGCCATCATTGTATACAATGACCCACCTGTTGAGCATGTCATGGAAGATCTCATTGACGAATGACTGAAAGACTGAGGGAGCATTGACCAGGCCATAAGGCATCACCAAATATTCATAATGTCCCATAGCAGTAATAAATGCTGTCTTCTACTCATCCCCATTTCGTATGCAAACCAGGTTTTATGCACTACGTGATACAGCTTGGTAATAATATAGTGGCCTGGCAGAGTTGTTACAGTGCACTCGGGACAAGCGGGAGGAGGGTAGGGATTTTTGACAGTAACGGCATACAATTCCCTTGACAGTAAACTCCCCACTGGGTCAAGTGTCCTGTGGCCCAAGACAGGGTAGTATTATGTCGAACCAGCCATTAAAGTCCCGGCACTAGGGAATTTTCTGGGAAATCAATATATAAGGATGTGTAAGGAATATCAATATAAAAGGATGTGGTCTCAGAGTGAAGAAGGCCTATGGTGAGTTTGAGTGGGATTGTGACCTTGTTAACCACACCATCTCCTATGGGTTTACCATCAATTCTTTAATACGTAGTAACAACTTACTGGGTATTACAGGGATAGACATAGCTTCTGCAAAGGTTCAATCAAGAAAATTTCCTGTAGCTCCTGTGTCTATCAAGGCTGAAATAGAACAGAGAGAGGAATAGCTGTCAGTTTTATGGAACGATGAATGAGATCATTCAGAGAGTGGATAATTCTTGCAGGACATCTCTGATTTCAAAGATTCATTCAGGCTCATACGGTAAAGGGTTGCTAAGACCTTATCATCCCACCCACACTCAGCAGCTAAAGTACAGTTCAGTGGGTTGCAGAGGCCCATTTTAACGCCGTTCTGGTGAGCAACGTGATGACAAATGCAATTTTGGATACATCAGTGGGGAATGCATGGGTAACTGACAAATACAGGGAACACTGCAGTAGAAAACATTGACAGAGGCCGGAGGCTCCATTATATTTCTCTGGGGTAGCAAGGCGAGCTCAAGTGGTAAAAGATTGAACTGGTGGGTCTACAAGTGGAGACTGCATCTGAGAAGCAGGACCTGGTTTCACTGTGGTAGAGTGCACACTCATGAGAGTGTTGGTAAGTTCCACCACGGCTTGTTCAAGATGTTGTGACAGCTGCTCATGGTGTGTTCAGTGTGTGGAGTGCAGGATGTTCAGTCAGAGTTCCTCAGTCATTAGTCATAATTTTATATGTGATGAGTGTACGTTAATTAGAACTCTGACGGAGAAGATATCGGTGTTAGAGGTGCGCATCCAGTCATTAGAGAGGGTTAGTGATAGTGAGAGTAGTGTTGTTTCAGTAGGGAAAAGTAAATCTAATGATATCTGCCTTCGTCAGTCTGAGGCTACTAAGAGTAATATTATATAGGTGTTTAAAATAGCGAAGGCGATGTCCGATGAAGTAATCTGCTCTGGCCTTCTCCCAATGAGACATGGTGATGTAATTTACAGCAGGTTACAGCCACTGAACTGCTGGATGTCCAAATGGTGCTCCGAAAACAATGTGGGCTTTATAGACCATTGGAGTAGTTTTGAGGGCAATTAGCCTCTTTGTCTTGCTGACGTTGAGGTGGAGATTGTAGTCCTGGCACCAGTTCTCCAGGTGTTTAATCTCCTCCAGGTAGGCCCTCTCGTCGTAGTCTGAGATCAGGCCTACCACAACGGTGTCGTCAGCAAACTTGATGATGGTGGTGGAGCTGGAAGTGGCTGCACAGTCAAAGGTGTACAATGAGTACAGCAGAGGGCTCAAGACACAGCCCTGGGGGACTCCAGTGCTGAGGGTGAGGGTGCGTGAGACATGTTTGCCTACACGCACAGCTTGTGGTCTGTCCGTCAGGAAGTTG
>JAOVVF010000032.1:9641725-9675530 GCA_028565595.1 Duopalatinus emarginatus | reverse complement strand
TTCACCTTCCAGCAGGACAACGACCCTAAACATAAAGCCAGGGCTACAATGGAATGGTTTAAAACAAAACATATTCACGTGTTAAAATGGCCCAGTCAAAGTCCAGACTTAAACCTTATCGAGACTTTGTGGCAAGATCTGAAAACTGCTGTTCACAACTTTCCATCTAATCTGACTGAGATTGAGCTGTTTTGCAAAGAAGAATGGTGTTCACTGGTGTGTGTGTGTATTTCACTGCACGGATGGGTTAAATGTGGAGGTCACATTCCTCTGTGACAGTAGGCAAATAGTTCACTTGTAATATATATATATTAGGGCTGTCGAAGTTAATGCGATAATAGCGCATTAACGCAATCTCAGATTATCGCGATTAAAAAAAATAGTGCCGTTAACGCAAATTCTAATTTGGCCCTGCGATTCACCCGTAGTAGAGGCTTGTCACGCGCTGCTTCAGTAACAGTAAGGCTGTGTCCGAAATCGCGTATTTAAGCAGTGCATTGAATGTGAAGCAGCGTGCACTGTTGTACCGTTACAGCGGTACGCAATTCCAGTATACGAGCGAGCAGTATGCACAGCCTCGGACGCACTACATCCGCTATACAGAAGTATGCGATTTCGGACGCAGCCTAAGTTTAAGTGATGGCGAAAGATCTGTTAAACGGGAAGTTTATTTCATTTGTGTTTTTTTATGTTCAGTACTGCCTAGTATGTAAGTGAATAAACTTATTCACCATTTTCTCTTGTCCCAGCAGTTTTTAACAAGTACTTTTAGCATAACATGTGTTCGCCATTTATAATTGTAACATTTAACTTTAAAGCCTTATTCATTTACAAAGATTTAAAAAATGTAATTAATCGCGATTACCTATATGAAATTCTGCGATTAATTGCGATTAAAAATTTTAATCGTTATACATATTTATTATGGTCCTGTTCCTATTTATGTCCATGCCATGTTTAGGTTGTCTCTTTAGTTCCTTTACCTATTCTATTTCCCCGGTTTCTCTCAAAGCCAATGCTCTCTTTCTCTGATTCTTTTAGACCCCTACAATGGTGTCAGTGGCTTTGCCTACAGAGCTTCAGACTGCTGCGACTCAGTTCTGTCTAGAACAGAGGTCTCATGCAGGAGCCAATCGTCATGTCTGGACACTCGATTACCTGCAGCTTCTGCCAGTGATGCCTGGTGCCTACACGCATATGGCCCAGTTTTCTATTAATCTTGGATGTGGCTCCTACCAGCCTACTAACAGGTGCCCTTTATAATCACCATGCACGAAGGTTGCCTGATTAGAGGCTTTTTTTACATATTATATTAGATCTTTTACACTAGCATGTAAAGTAAAATCTAATATAATTAAAGCAGGAAAATGTTTCTTGATATATACTCAAACACTGTACACTCTGATGCAATGAACTAAGTTTTAGTGAAACAGGTAATATATTAACTTAATAATATTTATTATATATTTTATGATATTGTTTGGAGTGGTGTTTGTTCCTATATTTTATAATAACACTGTTATTAAAGAAAACAGATAGCATGCTAAAATGGTTTAAAAATTTTCAAGAATGTCTTATATTTTTCCATTATCACATTGTCATTTTTGTCCATACTCATGTATTTTAACAACAGTGTCAGTCTGGAGTTCTCAACTAATCAGGGTCGATCCTGGTCCCTTTTGAACATGGAGTGCCTACCGGAGTTATGTTCTGGATCTCATCTTCCCCACAGCACAATTTACTCATCTGACGACTATAGCGGGTCTGTGTATGCCTGTGCATGGATCTGTATTTTATTGTGTACATTGATGTTCCAAATGCACTACCACTTTCTATAGTGTCACAATGTGTATTCTATGTAAGTTTTAGATTTATATGTGAACACTGTGAAATGTGACAGGTAAAGGTCAACTTAACTTTCTATACCAGTATAAGCGCAGTCCTGCTGCCACAAATTTAGTCAAATTTTAATGTTAGAGTAAGTAAATATTTTAATGACAGTCCAAATTAGCTGGCAGAAACATGCTTAAATAGGCTCAAGGTCAAACAATAAAAAGGGCCAGATGTGAGGAAGCAAGAGGGTCAGAATCAAACCCTGACAAACCCTTGCAAACAACTTGCATAAATACACTGAGTGGGTTATTAAAAACCACAAGCTGGTGAGCTGGTTCAGATGTGTTAGAGAATTTAAAGTCTAGAAAAAAATAGAAAGAAGAATGGTATCTCCTTGATAAGTGGTGAATACGATTAGGAAAATTTAATAAAAGTAACATATGCACATGCAGTGTTACAGTGTTTGCTTGTAAGCCTTTTTTGGAAAACTGGTGTTAAAAAAAGGTAGCCAGCAGTTGAGTGGATGAAGCTGAGGTGAGTGTTGAGTCCAGGGAGCAGGGTAGCTACATCCAAACTGAAAAAACACAAACAGACTGACACACAGAGTGGGGAGAATGCAGTATGACAGTGCACTGCAGTTAGTGCAGTGTTGCTGCAGTTCAGGGCATGTATACTTTAAATGGAGCCAGTATGTTTTTTTTTTTCCAACAGTAGTGAAAATTGGCCTAATTTGGATATGCAGTACCCGTAGAATAAAATGATCTGTGTAAGATTTTGCCTGGTTGTTTGTTCTATTGGATGCGTATAATAATCAGTAGAAAAGCTGATCCTATGACAAATTTCAATAATTTAGGCCAAACGTTATGGTAATTAAGTAAGGATTTGAAACTTAATTGCATGCAGGAAGTGGATGCACTATTAGGTTGTTTGGCTAGGCAGGTGGCTAAGAATCCAGGCAAAGTCCTTTATCACCAAAAAATGTTGAGCTTTTGACATTGATGTAGATGTTTGATGGTTGTGCATTGTTTTTTTTTTTAATTCTTTGTGTCACTTAGCTGAGTATGCGTAAAACCTGTCACTTTTCTAAAATACATGTATTTTGGTCTTTTTGCCATTTATTGCCAGGGATTCTTACAGTTTGGACAGTACTGCTGCAGCAGGTCCATTTTTTGAACACCTAAATAATGGGGGACAGCAGAACCGGGTTATCTCGTATTTGCGAAATTCAAACTTTGAGTGATGTAGAACAAGACTGGAGACGGTTTCTGTGAGTAATATATATAAATACTCACAATCACAGTTTAGTATTGTTAGGAATCCTGGATAGATGGGTCAGGCGACTGGAGGTTCAGCATTGACTTGAGTTTATTTCCACATACAAGAGTCATGTATGGTACAGCTGGGTCAATCAATGGTTTTGTCTAGTCTAGTCTGCTCCAGTCTAGTATAGTCTAGTCCAGTCTGATAAGGGATATTTTGGGAACACCTTATATACATTGGTAACTGTGGCAGGTGGAAGGAGGAGGAAGAAGAGGATTTTAAGGAGGGGTAAGTGTGGGATGTAGGTGAGGGCACAGTATGAACGTGCAGGAAAGTCTTTACTCAACACAAACTGAAACTATTACCATGTCCAAAACATAAACTCTCAGAAAACAGGAAAAACTGAAACTATGCTCATAAATACCCCAAACAAGAAGTCATACAATATCCAAGAGTCCAAAATACAAAACATATAAGGCAAATAAACCGCAGTCCAGAATGAAGTCCAGAATGATCCAAATATAATAAGCCACATCATAAATGCCAAAGTGCAGGGCTTAAATAGTGTTCATAATAATGAGGCTGCAAGAGGCTCAGGTGCGCAACATAAGTCATGTGACCACGGAAAGGCGGCAAAGCATCACATGACCCCCTGGGGCTGCTGGGTGTTGTAGAAGCCCTGACAACTAGGAGCTGTTGACTGCTTTAAAATTGATGTAGATTTTCTATCTATTTATTTATTTATTAAGTAATGTTAGATTTAAGAAGTCACTTTTCCATCCATGCTCCTGAGGAATGAAATGTTACTGCTCATTTTGCTTTTGCCAATAACACTTGATTTTGGATGTATAGCTGGTACAATGTTTTGGTATAATCCAGTCTAATCTTAACTCCAAGCACTGTTTAATAAGGATATGGATATTAACATGCTTTAACTTTGATCTTACAGAAAACCTTTCCCAGGTTAGTCTTTAGATACATGCCCTAGTAATTACTAAGGACAAATCTATCTCCAATTTTATATTATAAAACCGTATTTCAGGATGTCAGAGAAATAACCTATACAGAAAATCATGTTATTTTTTTAACTTAGCTAATTAAATGCTTTTACTTGTGTGTTGTTGCTCAGGTTCACTGGCTTTTTTTTGTTTGTACCTAGATAATTTTGTTATAATAGTCCCTGTCCTATTGAATCTATGTTTAATTGTCAAATTTTCTCTGATTACTATGCAAATATTGGAATATCAATATTTAATGTAATTCATGGGTAAATTCATATCCTGAAATGTAAGTGAGCTCATGCAGGTGTTTAATGTTAAAACTAAATCACATAAGTGTGTTTAGTCACTTGTTTTTTATAATGTTTTATAAAAGTGTATTATTTATAAGTGTATGGTTGTATGGTTGGTATGTTTATCTCTCTTTCTCTCTCTTTCTCTCTCTCTCTCACTCTCTCTCTCTCTCTCTCTGTGTGTGTGTGTGTGTGTGTGTGTGTGTGTGTGTGTGTGTGTGTGTAGATGGACAAGGATTTCTATCCCTCTTCCCAACGCTGCCCTCACAGAGAACACTCAGTTTCGCTGGATACAGACTGGATTTGGAATTGGCAATACATGGGCCATTGACAATGGTGAAAGTTACATTCTTACTGAATGTGAACAATTTTTTATAAAAGAAAGTTACTAAGACTTTAGCTACATACCATCTAGTGGGTAAGAAACATCTACACATTCCTATTAAAATAATTTGTCATGTTAAACCATGCTAATTTATGGCAGAACTTAACCCAACATTTACAGAATATAGCAACCAACAAAACATAAGCCAAAAGAAAATAAAATTATTTCATAAAAAAGAAAAAAGCATATAACCTAAACATGTAATATGGATTATTTTCTTTATTCAGATTTTTATTATTTCTTTGCCATTTTGCCTCACCATTACCTAAGTGGATAGAACATAATGAGATAGATAAGTTGTACACTTTGTCATGTGAAGACCCATGAATCATGCACTGAGCTAAGACTTTCTTAACATTAATCTAACGTAATAACACGTAAATCTAAAAGTTATATATTGTGTAGGCATTCACATATTTAATTACACAGGAAGCGGGACAACGCTGCTAAAGAATTTGACTGCACTCCCATATTTATTTATCAGAGTTTTAGCAATGAAAATTCTCAACCGGTGGGGCGCGAGTAGGCTAGGATGAGGGGAATATCATATTGTGAAGTGACCTGTTGGTGGCGTTAGAGAGGTTAAAGCCGCAGGGAGTGAAGAAGAGCGCGTGATATCCGAGCGTGTGTGGCGCGTGTAGGTGTGTTAATGGCATGTTCGGTGAGCTGTTCAATGTTAAAAAAGTCCTGACTATCAACCTGTTGTCTGTACGTCCTTCACCTCAAGTTTATTACAATAAATCAAACACACGGTTTCATTTTAAAATTACCAATACAGTATTTTGAGCCTGTGACGCGATGTCACGTAAGTGCTAGGCTAACCTATTATATAAGCGCCCGCACACGCGTTCAGCAGATGATATGCCTATTATTAGGCGGAGTAATAATAACAATAATAAAGCAGAAATTCATATCAAATATTTAGTGCCAATTCACAGTTATAGCAATAGCCTAGTAATGGTAATAGGCCTACTGATAATAATAATAATAATAACAGCAAAACATGTAACCCCATAGTTACATAGTTACCACTAATAATAATAATAATAATAATAATAATAATAATAATAATTGTCTGCAAGTTCACATAAGAAGTCTGATGCTACTGGCAGTTATAACAGTAGCCTAGTAATAATGATAGGCCTACCTACCGCTACTGATAATAATAATAATAATAATAATAATAATAATAATAATAATAATAATAATAGTGTGGACCAAAAAAATAGTCTATCTATCTATCTATGCAAGGTGGTGTAGTCGGGAAGAAGGGGGGCCCCAACTGCAATGAACCAGCTTTGGGGGGCCCAGCTTGCAAAAGGTCGAGAATCGCTGCTCTAGACTTATCCTTCCAGTGACTTACTTGTTTGGTAGTCTGGCACACAAGATGTCACGGAAAATAATACAGAATAAACTGAAAAAATCCAGCATGATGTCTGGTGTCCCAGATCCATTTGCCTCCAGGTCACAGACCTACTACCCTAGGTCCAACTCTACACACTACAGCAACAACAACCATGCACACTACACACACTATATTTTGATTACGGTAACTCTGTGTGGCATGAAGTAATTTTGTTAAAGAAAGTTTTAGTAACATAGGGCTGACTTAGGCAGCCCAGACTCAGCATTTGGATCCACTGTTCATTCACTTCACGTAACAGAAAATTAAACTATCCAGTTTAGAACAGATAAGAACATAAAGCAATAAATGGATGTGCACATAATAATTACTATACTTGTCATAAATAGCATGATCTCCTTCATTTCATCATACTGCAGAAGCCATGGTCAGCAAAGGTTCAGAAAGCATTTACCAGATTTCATTGATTAAAAAAGGAGAGAGGTACAGAAGATTTTCTGGTACATTACATGTATTATGGAACAGCATGAACACTGTGGAGAACAAGTGGAGAAAATGGGAGACCACAGTGACATAAATAAGAACAACATGTACAGAAATACTGGTAAATACTTGTCTACCCTGCATTTGACAACAATCTTGTATTTTATACCTGCTTGGGCAAAAGAAATTCCCTAAGCATAAAAACACCATGCCAGACTATGTGGCAAAATATGTTATAGCTTGAGGAGACCATTGAGAAACATGAACATTTGGGGCAAAACTGTAAAAGACATGGAGTGGCACCACAGGTAAAGCGTGTTCTACATAGCTCCAAGGATATGGGGTGGTGGGTTCAAGTCTCAATTTGGTCTCTGTCTGTCAAGAGTTAAGTGTATTCTCCTAGTGTGTGCATGTTTTTTTTTTTTTGCTGGGAGCTCCAATTTTATCCCACCTCCCAAAAACACACATGGTAGGTGAATTGGATATACTGAATTGCCATACATATAAGTGTGTGTGAATGGGTTTGTGTATGTAGTACCCTGCAATGGATTGGTGCTCTGTCCAGGAGGTATTCCTGCCTCAGTGATTTGGGGTGGGCTCTGGAAAAACCACCACCCTGATGGACTAAAAAAGACATGTTTGGCACAATAAAAAGACAGCTTAGACAGAACATCATACCCATAGTGTCATAGTGTCAAAAAATCATATCAGATTATTTTGTGTTTTTTATTTATTTATTTTTCTACCTAAAACCTTTCTATTTGTTTTCCACTTAAATTTTGTTGGTTGTTAACAAAAACCTGCTATTTTAATAGGGCTGTCTAGAATGACACATTTATAAAGAAAAAAAACCTCTTGTTTATTAAATAAATGATCAAGATAATGCTGCTTAAATTACACTGACATGGTAATACCAAGTCATAGGATAGCAGAATTAAAAGTTGCGCTACCTCAGGAGACAGCTTGGAAACACCAAAGCCTGTATACGTTGTGAGGTTTTATCTCGTGAGAGGGGTTCAAACAAGGATAATGGGTGCCAGATGGATGGGACGTTCAATTTCCAAAAGTGTATGGGCATTTAACATTCCTTGAGCCACAGTGTCATGTGTACCAGGGGGTCATTCACGGTACTAATTCCAGTAATTTCTAACTTTTGGCATGTGTATGATAAGCAGTCAGGAAAATAATGTTCAGAATTATGTTGAACACATATCAATTATAATTCTGTTTACCACATTTCTTCTCTATTTGTTTTTTTTTATACTCTGTAGTATATATCGGACCAAGCTGTCTGCATTTTTGCTCAGGGAGAGGACAATGTTCACGCAATGGATGCAAGTATGCACACTCATTTTTGTATGTATATAAGTGGTGTCTTAAACCAATTTATGACATTTGTCAGTGGATAACTATTTTGTTTAGCACAGTCTGTACATTATTAGATTAAGTATATAGGTTTATTTATCTAAGTGCATAACCGTACTTTGTTTTCACTATTATTTGTTAGGTGTGATTCAGGTTTCAGCGGGCAAGCTTGTGAGCTATCTGCTCAGACGTTTCCTGCATTTCTGTCAGAGGGGTTTTCTAGTCCAAGGCTCTCCTCTTACCACAGCTTCCTATCTCTGCATGGGGCAGAGGTCAGCTTTGGCTGTGGGGTTTTAGCCAGCGGGAAGGCCTTGGTGTTCAACAAAGACAGCAGGAGACATTTGGTTACTGCTCTACTAGATGGCTCTCAGGCCAGGTAGACACATACATATTTTTCTTTTGACTGAATCTTTTATCTAAATAGAGTTAATGGTAGATAAAAGAGCCAATATACATACTTCTTTAAGCAAATACACCTGCGCAACAAGAAACACCTTTCAATCACGTGTTCCAATATTTTTGATCATTTAAAAAAATGGGTAATTTTTAAAGACTTTATATATGTATGTAATGTATACACAGATCAACTATTAAAACCACTGATAGATGATGTGAATGACATTCATTATCTTTTTACACTGGAGCGTGAAATCACAACTATACACAACTCTTATGACATCTTATTTCTTACGACATGCTCATATCCAAATTCCTTTTTGAAATTACTTCAAAGTACTTAAATAAAAAAACTATTGCTAGGTGTTGAGCGAACTAAGATGGCGCTGCTATGGTCAATCGCTGTGTCGACTGCTCTGTCCACACTTTTTCTTTTTTCGTTAAATTCTGTTATTGTTCGTTTTTTAACGTTTACTCCGCAACATGGTTCGGATTACTTGTGATAGAGACACTCTTGTTTCTATTAATCTACATTCCGCTCACCTTATGTCGTTTTTTAACCTTGGATCCAAGCTGGCCAAATGAGATCCTAAGGAAGCAAAACAAAGAAGCGGCAACAGATCTGAGAGAAGCCAGCTAGAATTAGGGACAGGCTGAGAGCCACAGCACACCACACACTCATGAGTGGTATCCTGCTAGCCAATGTCCAGTCTCTGGAAAACAAAATCAATGACCTCTGGGCCAGAATCAAGTTCCAGAAAGACATTCGGGACTGCAACCTCCTCTGCTTCACTGGGACATGTCTGAACCCAGCAGTACCGGCCATCCAGCCGGCAGAATTCTTCTCGGTACACCGCTTGAACAGGACAATGGACTCGGGGCAGTCAAAAGGTGGTGGAGTGTGTGTCATGGTGAACAACAAGTGGTGCAACAGTGCCAATGTTGTGACCCTCACATGCACCTGCACACCCAACATGAAGCTGCTCGCCCTCAAGTTTCTTCCCTTCTACCTTCCTCGGGAGTTCACCTTAGTTATAATCTGTACAGTTTTTATTCCTCCACAAGTCAAAAATGACACTGCACTGTGTGAGCTTCATGATGCTCTTACACAGTTCCAGACTCATCACAGGGACGCTGCAATCATTGTGGTTACAAATACAAACAAACGGAGGTCGCACGGTGGACGGCCCAATTGGTGGCTGCCCTGCAGGATTCTCTAGATGATGCAGACTGGGACATGCTCCGGCGTAGCTTTGATGACATCAACGTGTTTATGGAAGCAGTTGTGGGATTTGTTGGGAAACTAACTGACGATACAACTACAGCTCAGCATTTAACACTATTATCCCTTCCAAACTCACCAGAAAGCTGGGAGATCTGGATCTCCACCCATCCCTGTGTCCTGACGGACAGACCACAAGCTGTGCGTGTAGGCAAAAGTCTCACGCACACTCACCCTCAGCACTGGAGCCACCCCAGGGCTGTGTCTTGAGCCCTCTCCTGTACTCATTGTACACCTCTGACTGTGTGCCCACTTCCAGCTCCACCACCATCATCAAGTTTGCTGATGACACCGTTGTGGTAGGCCTGATCTCAGACAACGACAAGAGCACCTACCTGAAGGAGATTAGACACCTGAAGAACTGGTGCCAGGACAACAATCCCTGCCTCAATGTCAGCAGCACAAAGGAGCTGATTGTGGACTGCAGCAGAAAACAGGAGAGGAGCTACTACCTTGTTCTCATCAACAGTATGGCAATGGAAAGAGTAGAGAGTTTCAAGTACCTTGGAGTTCACATCTGACAGGACCTATCATGGACCTGCCACATCAATGCAGTCACAAAGAAGGCCCGTCAGCGCCTACGACTTCAGACGTCTGAGGGACTTCAGACTGCCCTCCAAGGTGCTGCAGAACTTCTACTCCTGCACAACTGAAAGCATCCTCGCGGGGAACATCACAACCTGGTTTGGGAACAGCACCAATCAGGACAGACAGGCCGTCCGGAGAGTGGTCAAGCTGAATGCATCACCCGGACCGAGCTTCCTGACCTGCAGACTATCTACAGCAAGCGGTGCTGGATTAGAGCCAGGAAGAACGTGAAGGACCTCAGTCACCCCAACAATGGACACTTCTCTCTGCTACACTCTAGGAAACACTTTCGCACCCTGAAGGTGAACACAGAGAGAATGAGGAGGAGCTTCTTCCTGCAAGCTGTCCCAGCCCTGAATGAGAACAGAGACTACTCCACCACACTCAAACTCTGCAATGTGGGCTCCCACACCACTTCACTCTCACACACAACCAAACTGCATTTTTGCACACTCACACACAACCGAACTGCATTTTTGCACACCACTTCACTCTCACACACACAACCAAAAACTTTGAATCTCTCTTGAATCTCTGAATCAACAAACAATGTATCATAGGCAAAATTGGAGAAACAGGAAACAGCCAGAAATCATACACAGTAATATATACACTATAATAACGGCTTTTTGTGGCTCTGAAAATATATCCAATACTTTGCATTCATTTTATGGAAGTCTGGGTTTTATATACAAATATTCCAGGAAAGCCCGGCTTCCAATTGGCAAGACAATTAATGTTTGTAAACAGGTGCGCTAAAACTCCAGTGATAGGTGTGATCAGCAGCCATTTCCTGATTAGCAGCCATTTCTGTCGTTTCAGAGAGTTAGCATTAGTGTTTATGACAGAGTTACTCCTCGACAGGCAAACATGTTCCCCGGGTTGGAACACTGGAGTCTCTTCAAGCCTACAATCCGCCTGCTTCTTCATCTTTGCCACAGCTTGCTGAATGTGCTGATGTGTGAATTCCCACACCTGCTCACTATGTTAAAACCACTGGTCGACTGTGAGTTTGTCTGTGGGAGTGGTCTCATGGGTAGAGAGGTGGTTGGTACCCCTGGACGCACTAGAATGGAATGAGGCCAGTGGAGGAGTGTCAGTGGGAATGTTGGGATTATTCAGCCCAGGGAAGATACCTAGACTAATCTTGAGGGATGGAAAAGAAGAAGGTTCTCTTCTACTTCCACTACCAAAGGCTACTCGGGGTCAGAATGTTGGAGGATTGGGGCAGTGTTCACACCGATTTAAGGCACTGGAATACTGACTCAGCCATGGTGTTCGATTTCATTTTAGACACTTGGGCCTTCCCTTGAGGAGGTTTGTGATGGGATCAGTGATGATGCTGAACACCCTAATAAGCCTCCAATAAAATGTAGTGAACTCCAGAAATTGTTGCAGTTCTTGCATAGTAAGGGGTTTTGGCCAGTCTGCCATGGCTTTTACCTTTTCATTGTCTATAGATACCTTTCTTCTCCACAAATAAGAATCTTGTGCTTGTCAGCGATGCAGAATGACAGATGTAACCTTGTTGCGGAGCCTCCCTGATTTACCCTCCCATCGCATTTTGTTCAGTGCGGGAGAGCAAATCAAAGATCCAGTTAAGTGAGTGGGGAGGAGGAAGTTTGCTTGACTTGGTCTTGCTGAAAACCTCCATGAATTCCTGGGGTGCCTGAGTCTTATAGCTCAGTTTTGGGTTTTTTAACTGACATGGTTTTCACATGAAGACTGGAAATACAGAGGTATTGATGATGTCTGGACAGGATATTTTGGGATTTCCAGGAGGATTAGGGGATGATTGGGTTAGTCTGTGATAAGCAAAGTGATGATTTCAAAGTCGAGGGCATGGGTTTGCAGAGGTAGAGGTGGAGCTTGCACAACCAGCGATGTATGATTTTATGAGGTTTACAAGACTTTTGCAGGTGGTGATGGTCTGGTAAACCTGAGTGGTGCAACATTTGATGGTACACTCATGGTCTCTCCTCTCTCTCTCGATCACCCGTTAGATCAGCAGCTGCATGGGTTCCTCAGGTTGTCGTGGTGAGTTGACTGGAGATGAGGCAAATTTAGTGTGATGGGTGAGCTTAGGCTGCTGATGAAGCAGATAATCCATTTTTTTTTTAAACTGGATCATATCAAAATTCTTAAGGGAGTGTATTTAAAATATGAAAACATTATTTATTATGTATATAAACATTATAAACAATATATATATATATATATATATATATATATATACACACACACACACACACACAATATAAGCTATTCCATTCAGCTTGCCATTTGTCTTTGATATATAAATTTATTATCCGTTTGATGTCTATTGGTGGGATTTGCTGGTTTACTTTTTGTATATCCGTGGCTTTCTTTGCTCCCTGATCTGCTTTTTCATTGCCCAGAAGTCCACAGTGTCCTGGTATCCAACATAAGATAATATTATAACTCTGATGTGTAAGGCGGCATACTTTCCGTAATACTTCTGTGATTGTAGGGTAGTTTGCTTCTAATGCTTTGCGTGACTGTAAGCAGGATTTTGAGTCATGATACCATTAGGAGTCTGTTTCTGCCAGCTGGTGCCTCCGCTGAATGGCAGGTGCAGATGGCAGAGTTAACAGTATTCCTACATTATGCTTGCAAATTAATCATCAGATCTTTGCCCAAGTACAATAAATAGATAAAAACAAAGACACAAGCCTGCCTTTCTCATAATTTTAATAAACATGCAGATATTTTACATTAATTGTTCCTGTTCAGTCAACAATTAATTGCCTGTCCACATCAGCCTGTTTGCTATCTGTACAAGTCTAAAACAAACATGTAAACTGCTTGTTCAGAATGATCGAACAAACTAACCAACAAAATATATGAACGATATATGTTTGCGAACTCCTTATCGGACCATCAATGTCCCATTTCAAATAGCCGCTGGTTAGCATAGCCGGTGCGTAGATACACTGGAGTTAGTAATTGTTTTTTCTAAGCGGCTCATACCCTTTTCTGAATGGCAGTTGTCACTGGTAAGCACCAGCCAGTGGTGTTAATGGCCAGTGCCACTAATTAATAGGCATCAGTGGCAGGTCCCATTTGTTTAGTGGCAGGTGCCAATGGGTGTCACATCTGAAAGATGGAGCAGCTACTTCTGGTTGCCAGATGGGTAGATGCTTCTGCTGTGAAGAATGAGCTTTGTTTTGGGAGTATTACTCCTTTTTGATGTAGGCCAGTCACTATTACTGCTGATGTTTGTCTGTTTTTGAGCCAAAATATAGGAATAGAAGCAGGGATTTAAGGGTTAAGGGCCTTGCTTAAGGGCCCAACATTGGCAGCTTGGTGGTGGTGGGATTTGAACTCTTGAACTGATCAGAAGTTCAACGTCTTAACCACTGAGCTACCACTGCCCTACAAACTAGATTTCAATTTAATTACATACTGTATAGCTAGTTTGAGTCATCTGTTCTTGAGCGATGGTTTGTTTGCTTCAAAGTACAGGCTTTAAGCAGGGGATGTTGTAAAAGATCGAAGAGCTAGACATATTCCTTGATGGTGTGTAGTGTTGAGTATCTGGATATACGATTTCCTAGCTGATCCATAGATGATACTTCCATAGTCAAGTTTGGATCTCAACTTTTTTCACTGGTTGCACTGATGCACATAACTTTTTTTCTTAGGTATACCCAAATTTTCGATGGCATCACATTTAACACAGCAGATTTACAGGTTTTTAAAACTCCTGTTTTTTAAAATGTCCATTTAGGCAATATTGACTTGTAAATGACTAACTAACAATCTGGTCAACAAAGTTCTTTATTTGAAGCACAATTCTGTAAGAAACGTGATAGTGCTTAAAGTGCTGAAATTTAAACTCAAAACATCTCAAGCTAAATGAAATCTATCTAAATCTAAAGAAAAATAGATTTCACCAGTCTTCCTCTTTGCAATATACTACCGTGCACAATGACGCATTATTATTTGGAGATATCTGTATCTCCGTCGATCAGGAATTCCATGTGCGCGATGTTCACAATTTGCACAACTTCTTTTGTTCCAGTGTATCTGCGATACCATCTATAAATTCTGCATATGCAACATCATTGCTGTACATTAGGTTTATATTCAAGCCATTTTTCTTTAAAAGAATTATTTCGGACTTGGTAAAGGGAAGTTTTGCAATATTGTAGGCAACATTAAACTTGATTATCATCAACTCGGCCTTGTCTGAAGATCTGTTTGCTGCAGCCTGCAGTGGGGAGAGGGGACATGGCCAGTGCATTTATCATGGCATGTAACGTGTTTTATAGATGCATTGTGCTTTTTCAGTGTTTCAGTTCGAAATGTATTAGAACCAGTCACAATGCACTTTTGCTAGCCATGGTCTTCCCACACTCTAAATGCTGTGCATTATATTAGCAGATTTACTGTATCTTAGCCAGGGAAACTGGTCAAGCCAATCTTTTCGAAGTGTATACACTTTCTATCTTTTAAATTCAGTGGGCTCTGGCTCGGAACTGATCATATGTGGCTCATTATCTGATGCTGTCTACGGACCAGGGCTTGAAATAACCTGGGAGACTCCGTATCAGAGCATTTTTTATGATTTCCGGAATTTAACATTCTTAACAAAAAAGTTGGCAATTGTTCTTTTCATCTTCTCTCATCATCCATGGCTACATCCACTCTGTTTATCTGACAGGCCTAGGCTACTCACCTCTCTTTGACTGACTGCAGCACATGCATTTTCAAATGTACACACATACAGGAATATCTGAACCACGGCCAATCAGAGAGGTTCAGATATACTGGTTATGGATTTGTTCTGGTCCAAATGCTGTATCCATTAAGAAATCTTGGTTTATATGGTTCAGAGTTTTTAGAATGGGAATTGAGTTTTTTTATTTCTTGTTGTTGTCTGAAGGTGTAGAATTCAGTTACATAGTTCTGTGATAAAGACTTTTTCTCAAATGCTGTTATGCCTTTTTGTCATGCCTATGTTATGGCTTGTTGTCTGATGTGTTGAATTTAGGTGTTATTTACTTTACCTTTAATTTTGCATATTAAGGTCCAGACCTTTGTTGGTGATGTATTTGTTGTCAATTTTGGCACATAGTCTTTCCAGCTTTGCTTTTTTACTGGGTTTATTATTCTTCAAGCTTATGCTCTGCATATTTTTAGTCTGTTTAAATTTTCTGTTGTTAAGAGGTCGTTGAAGTGCTGTTCTGCTTTCTTCCACATATCTATTACTTTCTTGCATTATTTTTTAAACCAGTAAAACAAAGTAATTTACTTTACTTTACTTTACTTTTGTTTTAATTTACTTTGTTTTTGGAACTGTTTTGTGTGCTAGTTGTTTCAGTGTGTTTGTAAACCAATCAGCCAGTTCTTGGGGCTGATTTTTTGTTCTTTCAGTTGTTATGATGATCTCCTGTAAATTCCAGTATTAGTTTGGGTTTGTATATTATATATTGAATATTATATTGGGTTTGTATAAATAAATAGTGTAAATCTATTGTAGAGTATGCTACATGTCCTGGCTGTAAGTACATATTTGCTGGGCTGTTTTCTTTTTGCCTTTGTATGTTGGCTGCCCCATGTTGGATTATGGCCATTAAAATCCCCATGAGTATCTGTGAAGGGATTAGTTGGGCTACCATTTGTTGAGGTATTTTAGCATTAATGTGGTGCGTAGTGGTATGTATATAGAGCAGAGAGCAATGGATTTGGTTACAGTATTAGTTACACATATTGCAGTAGCTTGCAGTCTTGTGTCTACTGCAATTTGGCTGTGTAGTGTTCCCTGTCTTACTAGAATGACTGTGCTTCCAGTGGGTCTGTGCACACATAGACCATAGATATTATATACTGTGTAGTCCTTTAGCATGATATTTTGCTTCAACAAGGTTTGGGTTTCTTGGTGGCAGTAAGCTATCTGCTTGATGGTTGCTGCCAGGTGCTGCAGTTCAACTAGATTAGCTCTCATACCCCGACAGTTCTATTGCATGGTGCTGTTCTTTTCCATTAGGTCAATGATGTGGGAGTGGGGATTTACTTCTGTGTTTTGGTGATGTGCTCCAATTATGTCGAAGGGTTGTATCTATGTCAGTTTATACCTGTTTGGCTAGCTGTTTTTTTTATCACAGTCTGTAAAACTGCACATTTGCCTGTCCTGAGCACGGGTAAGGTGGCTCATGTGCTCCTCCCTCAGGTGTAGTGAGCAAAATATTTGGCTCAACGTGACCTACTCACTGCTGGACTAGATAAATTCAATGACGAGCCCAAACATACTGGTCTTTGGAAGTCAACATTCTGCAGTACAATTGATGGATCGGAGCTAAAACCTGATTCTGCAGAGCCTGTCAAGAGAATAAGATCAGTTCACATTAAGTACCCTTCAGCTGCACACAGCAACTGAGCAATGAGTTCAGTACAGATAAGTACAGTGACAGTTACTGCACATTTCCAACCACTACAACTCATAAAGGCAAACCAATGCTTGGATCTTAGAGAGTGAGTCTGTTTTCTGCAACACCAAGGAGTATGATAAACCAGCTCCTTCCATGGAAGATCTTGCAATGTTGAGGCTAATTGACAAAAAATTTCATCAGGATAGCAGTAACAGTTCGGTTGCACCTCCTTTTCCTAGCCTTCAACGGAGACTTCCAAATAATCATGAGCAGGCAGCTAACTGTCTAAAATCGCTTTCCCACATGCCCAGGAAATGGCCAGTAATGATGTAGCATTTCATTGATTTTAACAAATCTTTGAGAATGGGCATGCAGAAGTAGCTCCACCTCTGAAGCCAGAAGAGCAATGCTAGTTTTTGCCAATATTTGGTGTGTATCATTCCCAATAGCCTGATCAGTTTAGGGTTGTTTTAGATTCTAGCCCCAAGAATGAAAGTGCATACTTCTAATTGGTCCCAATATGGATAACAGCTTGATGGGACTTCTGTTTTTTAGAACAGAGTCTGTTGCAGTAACAGATGTTTTATGGTGCACTAGGATCACCGGAACTTCTTGTGATTTCTTTGGTATCGCAGTAATGATATTGAAGACAAAGGGATCGAGTGCAGAATGTATGTGCACATCTTCAGTAACAGCCCATCACCAGCAGTGTCTATGTATAGGCTCAGCATATGTTTCACTGTTTTGTTGTTTTAAAAACCCTAAACAAGGTGTGGGGTTTTGTTTGTTTGACCTATTGGATTTTGCAGCCCCTGTGAGTATTCAAGGGAGGTCATTGCTCAGGCAGCTCACCATGAAGTCATTTGACTGGAACACTTCACTCCCAGAAAGGAAACTAAGAGGTTGAATGGTGTGGAGATATTTGCTTAGTGAACTTGAACAAGTTAGAATTCCTCATCACTATACTTCTATCTTTCTCAGTCAGGCTCACAAGAAAGAGATGCATGTCTTTTGTGATACTTCAGGAAGAGCCATTGCAGCTGTGGCCTATTTCCAAACCTTTGATTCAAGAGCGGGCTGACTTTGGCTTGATATTTGGCAAGACAAAGCTTGCACCATGTCCAGAGATTACCATTCGTTGGCTGGAACGTTGCCATTTTAGCAGTGGAAATAGCAGACACAATTCAAAGCAAGACTGATATTGAGTTTGACTCTGTAACATTCTACTGAGATAGTTGAGAGATTCTCAAGTTGGCAATCACTTCTGCGAGCAGTTGCAAGGCTTGTACACATTGCCTGCTCATTCAGACTAGGACCTAGGACAAGGATGGCACATTTGTGATGAATATTTATAATCCAATGTGTGCAGCATAAGGCCTTTGAAAAGGATCTGGACTGTATTCAAAATGGCTCACCTGTTCCCAAGCAGATCCCACTTTCTAGCTCATGTCCATACATGCATGATCATGGCATTCTTAGAATTGGAGCACATCTTTTACAAGCGAATCTAAATAAGGATGAATTCAACCCCTTAATCCTTCCTGCAACAAACCATGTAATAACTCTACTTATTCATTATTACCACAAACATATCCACCATCGGTCATCTTTTCACCAAAGGGCTTTGAGAGCTGCTGGTCTGTGAATCATTGGTGAAAAACGATGTGTCTGACGTGTGACGTATCTAAAGAAAACTATGAGGGAAAATGGAAACCCAAAAGATGGTAGACTTACCTGTGGAGCGCTTAAGCACTGACCCTCCATTTTCTCATGTAGGCTAGACGTGTTTGGGTGGTTGCTGCTCATTGTGCAGAAGGTGGCCTTCCTGAGGGCAAATGCTGGGCAGTTATATTTATGTGCATGAGCACCCTAGCCATATTGAAGTGATTGAATCACTGAGTGCGTCATCGTTCATAAATGCATTGCAGTGATTCTCTATCAGGTGATCTGCGAAACAGCTGAGGTCAGATTGTAGGACAAATTTTGTGGGTGCTTGCAGAGAGCTGAAAATTGAAACTGCATCCAGTAACAAAGAAGTCCAGCAATATCTGTCTGACAATGCATGTACCTAAGTCTTCTGAAGAAGGGCTGTTCGTAATGTGTTTTTGTGCCCCCTAGTTTTGACATTGATGTGGTGCCATAAGATTAATGAATTTAAAACACCTCACTGGGTTAGGAATATATTGGTGACATTAATTCTTTCAAATTTATCAGTATCTTAGCTGGGGGTCGTGTTTTGTTGAAAGTTAAGGATGTATGTGTTTGTTTTTTTTGTTTTCCAGAGGTCCTTGTTTTCTGATTTGTATCCATTTCACATTTGTAACATGTTGAGGTTCCATGGCTATCTCTGATTCGTCCATATCAGAGTTCTTAGATACGGATTACTCTTTTGCTGCTGTTCAGTAAAGGATGTGGGAAGACTTTTTATTTCAATTCTTGCTAATTCTTGGAACTTAAAAGATTATCGGCTTGTACCTTTTTATAAGGCACTCCACGAGTATTTGTCCAGATTTCAGCTTTTTTTTTTGCATTTTTCACAGTAGTAGCAATTCCTGCAATACCTTTCTGAATAAAGAAAGGTGAGAGTTTGTTTAGTGGTATTTGTTCTGCCATAGACTTAATGAAAATAAATTTAGGCCAGTTCTCCCTTATAAAGGAGACATTAAAACTATTTATTGAGTATTGGTCCAGGTTGTCATCGGTCATTCTTTGTTTTAGTATCCAAAGTTTTTAGTATCCATAGTTGTGAGTTCATTATTCCTACTCCCCACCCACATCAGAGTCCACCGACAACAGTACACCAGGGCTATGGAAATGGTATACTCAAACATCAGGTGTTGCTGTCACTTGATTGACCCCAAGCTAGTGCCTTCTAGAGAGAAATCTTTGGGCATGCCTAGACCAGCCGATTGATTGAAGTGGGCCACTCTAACCTTTTGTCAATGTGAAGTTGGGGCCAAAGTGTTATGTTGGGGCCATAAAAGCTCCAGCTACTACTCCCCTCAAACATCAGGATCCCTTCCTCCACAGACATGGGTTGTACCTCATGTCAGTCAAGCCACTTTGATTCGTCTGCCTCTCACAAGCAGCCTGGGGAATGGCTGAGGACTGATTCTACCCCAGGTCCCCTCATGGATTTAATGACTCAAGCAATGACACAGGCCCGCTACAAGGGGGATATGTCTGTGTGTGGGCCCACATTTACATTAAAATATTTACAGTTTAAAATGAACCTGGGTTTGCTGTTGAGTATATGCTCATAATATTTAACTAAATGTATAATAATTAACATTAATAATTAATTAATAATTATTTATTAATAATTGTTTTTATTAATACTGAATATCTGTTAAGTTAATCTGTTTTCAGACTACAGTGAATCAACATTCTTCTAAACTGCTAAGTTTCTGTCAGAACTCTAATTTGTGTTTTGAGCTTTAAGACTCTTGCACTGACACTCAGAGTTGGCTCCTTGGAATTATTGCAGTGCACACTCCTCTGCTTCTTGTCTGACTTTCAGTAGCCAAAATATCTCCATATTACCGAATTCGTCTGACCTTTCGTTTCAACAATTTCCTTGTCTTTTAAGCCTCAGGCTGTGTCCATTTGGGTGTCTTCTTCAGGAGCGGTGTTGCTTAAGTTAGCGTTTTCTGTCATCATTTCTCCCATTGCTTACATTAGCAAACATTAGCATGGGGGTTAAGCTGTTGCTATGCTTACACCTTGCTACGCCCATGCTATGTGCTGTGTGTGTCAGCAAAACCTGAAATGGCTGTAACTGTTAATTTCTTTAGTTGATAATTGATGGGATAATATATGTTTCCTGTTGTTTCAATTTTCCTGCCTTTTCACCATTTGCATAGTAGTTGGTTCTGAGCCTAAGCAGTGAATATTCAGCTTTTTTATTATATGTTTCTTTTATTATATGTTTCTTGTAAATTAGATGTTGTAATTAAGTACATCTTGTAATGTAAACATAAATAAAACATCTGTAGGCCATACCTAAATAAAAATACATAAAGAAATAACAAAAATAAATAGTAAATAACAAATAAAAGTGGTTTAAACAGAGTTCAGTTTAAGAAAAGCTGTGTGCATTGTCTCTCTCTCTATTCTTTAGTGCAGGTTTTGGGACAGGAACACACGCATATCAACAGTGTCTGGTTTCACAGATGACCCATACATGCTCATTTTGGAATTAAACAGAGAGGTAGACCTGAGTGAGTGCCATAAATGTGCTGAGAACCTCTAGAAGTCTCCATATTAATCCAAGTTCTTCCATAATTATTTTTTTCTAGTCTATTCTTGTGGTTTGTGCCTAGTTTTGCTGTGGTCTATATGATCATCCATTTTCTGATGAAAGTCACCCTCTAAAGTAATTTGACCATCCATATTTCCCAACAATTTGTTAAGCTCATGAAAAAAGTTTGAGTGTTCGTTGTTTGGAGCATATATATTACACAACTTTAAATCCATTTATAAGTGCCTCTACACATATAATACCTCCCTTAATCACTCCACTACTCTTACTAGATATTGATTTATAAAAAATCTGCCCAACTCAATCACATTTCATTTCTAAGGCCTCTTTCCCCTGTTTGAAATGTGTATCTTGAATAAAGGTAACATCTGTTTGTTTAGATTTAAAATATGTAAGAACCATTTTAATAAATCCACTGCCCATTATTACATTGAAATATATAATTGCTCAACCTTATAATCCTGCCCATATGTATATAAAAACTAAAAACAAAACATCATCTTGAAAATAAACATTTTCAGAGCAGTTACTAAAAATAATGTGAACTCAAAGAGCAGTATTAACAAAACCAACATAACACTGCAGCAAACCTCACTGCTTAATTCTGATTTCTGTTTGTGTGAATTCAACAGACGGCCACCTCTTCTTTAGCCATGCAGTAGTGGCAGCACCCCAGAGTCAAAAACCCCCACCGAACATTACAAAATGAAACAGATCTCTCCTAGACACATATTGTTCAGTCAGTCATTAGTTTTCTGTACCTTGTATATTCTCTCAGACAAAATCCTCTGCTTTCTTGGGATTGATAAAGCTAATCCCATCTAAAGTTTGCTGGGTGTGCTAATGTGTTTCACCTGATTTTCCCACAGAGTTTTCATTATTGGTGAAAACCATTACCGTTCTTTAGCCATGTCTTCAACAAAGGAGAGAGTGAAGTCTTCCCGCTGAATTCCCCTCTTCATCTTGCCAGCACTTTTTGCCAAGCAGTGTAACGTAGAAACTGCACCAAAATAACCTGCAGCAGCTCACTATTATCGGGTCATGGTCTCCAGCTTCCATGACTCTTTTCACTCTCATATCCATTCCATTGTAACTCCAGAGCTTCAGACAATATTTTCTTAATGTTTATTGTGCCTCTGGCTTCTTTCCCTTCTTTCAGAATAATTAGCCATACATTTCTGTTTTCCTGCAACTTCAACTCAGTCGTTTGACTAGCAATACTATTTTCTGCTTCATCAGACTGTGACTGGAGTCCACTACAATGTTTTTTAATTCTTTTGTATCTGGTTTAATTATCAGCACATCATTAACCACCCCATTCATAGTAGAACCGAACTTGGTGATTTCTGCAAACAGGTCCTCAATGTTATTTCCTTTCCATGTTTCAGAGCTACCATGGTTAGCTTCCGCAGAAGCTATAGTTTTCAAACGGGTTTGCACACTTCATTTTGTTTGTTCCATGGTCGATTTTAAAGTTACACTGGCTTATGTAACTTGTTATTAATAATAATTGAATTTGCAGAGTTAATAAAACTTAAATGTAATTAATTCTAATTGGAGGTCAGGAGCTCGTCTAAGGTGCTACCACCCTCTAAGTCTTTCCCATGTGACTCCCATTTGTACAAGTTCTTACCAAAGGCTGAGTTCAGGTTTAACAATGCTTCTGCTTTGTACTCTAAAATAATATGTGAAACATCTCTCTGATTGGGTGTGATGAATGTCTCAGAATGTCTTCTTTATTATAGGTACTTGCAGTTCACTCTTAGGTTGGGCAGCCGTAGTACCCTTAGTTCCTGTCCTGCCCCAGATCAGCCTGGGGAGGGATTGCTGCTTCATTACTCAACTGATAATGGGATGACCTGGAATCTGCTACAGCATTTCTCCTATGAAGGCTTCCATGAACCCAGGTAACCATATCCTTTACAGCTTTTCCTATTACAACATTGTATTTTAGCTGTTATTATGGCTATAGTTCTTAATGTCTATGGAACATTTCTGTTTACAGCATTACAGCATTGTTTCTGTTTACTTTTCATTATCTCCTTTAGGATTGTATCAGTAGAGCTCCCACCTGGTGCACAGAAGTTTGGGGTACAGTTCCGCTGGTGGCAGCCATACCACTCAGGAAGTGGACAAGATGTTTGGGCACTGGATGAGATTAGCATGACATCTGTGCTTTTTAACACCCTCAGTCTGGACTTCAGCAATGTGTTGGATGTCACACAAAGTCTGGGTTTTTACTTAGGACGTGTACAGCCCTACTGCCAGCATGACTGGACTCTTAGGTACACAGACACGGACACGCACAGTGGGGTCCAAAATTTTGAGACCACTAGTCTGACATTCTTTTACAAATCAAATCTTCACAGTTCTTCAAATCATAGTTAAGAATCATAGTCATAGTCTAAGGACTGAAAAGCATGTGGGAACAGGACAAGTTCCAATGATTTGTTTAAAATGGTTGTGAAAACTGGAGATAATTGTATGCTGGGTCATAAGAAGCAGTGTGGCTTCTGTATGTGTTTTATTTTTACTCCTTCAATCCCTTTCTCCAGCATGTATTTGGCCTCTGTGCAGAATTGTGTCCCCACTTTTTTTTTTATTTCTGTCCCCAAAATTATGTTTTTACATGGAGATTTTTAAAATAGCAGTGTCACAATGGTCCACCTTATATCTGAACGTTAGTTTGAGGAATAATGCCTACATGTTGATATTTGTTGTTCTCATTTGTTGTCAACTGATGTTGTTTGTTTATAAAAGTTGGAGAGAGAGAAAGACTTATTATTTATGCATTTTTGCTAAACAGTCTTGTTCTTATATTTGTACAGTTTCTCTGGAGAAACTACGCTTGGCTCCAGTATTCGCTATGTGGAGACTCAGTCCATGCAGATTGGGGCTTCCTACACATTACAGTTCTCGCTGGTAATGGGCTGTGGACATAAGCCTTCCCCCCATATTGACACACAGGTTCGACTAGAGTTCTCTACAAATCATGGTTTGACCTGGCACCTAGTAAAACAGGTGAGAAATATGACTTTCAGTCAACATACACACACAGACACACATCTGTTGTTTTTGCTGTAGACCCTACATTAGTTCCATAGTTCCAGATTAAACAGTTCCAATCACTAGTTTGAATAAACTTTTAACATGTCTCTACCTAGAAAAGGCCATACACCAAAAGTCAGTGACTGGGTAAGGGGAGCTTTTATGCATACCAAGATGGTGCAGATGAGGGTAGCCATCGTGATGAGCTCCTCTGTGTGGTCTTTGTTTTTGTTAATTAAATGTTGTCTATTGTACGATAAACTCAGTTAGCGAACAGTTACTGGCCTTTAGGAACAATGTTTCTCCTGAAGTTATTCTGGAATTAATTTAAGATGCTTCAGAGTGTATGGAAATCCTCACAACCGGTGTACTTGCCCTGCTTGGTCTGGCAAGGAGAAGGTGGAGAGCTCGGCGCAGGTGCAGACATGCTGGTGCGCTTGTATGTCTGTGGCGGCATGGATGTTGCCCACCTTTGCCATCATTATTACTCTCCAGTTTGCACTGTCTCAGCAACAAAACAAAAGAATTACTTCTGCATCAAACCAACAAAGAAATTTTCACCTGCACGCTGCATATTCTGGGCTTCTAGCTGCAAAGCGAGGACAAAGTGCGGTGGCAAAAGTAGATGGCGCCCCCGAGACGAACGTGTTTGCTTGCTCCTGTCCTGGATGTCACTTTTTTCGCTTTTCTCTTCATTTTTGTATGTTCTTCTTCTTTTAGTTTTGGAATGTGTTACATAAATGCCTTGCACTACACACCTACAGTAGACAGGCATTATTGGACATTGCTGCACATAATTGGAAATTTACTGGACACATCCCACCAGAGCTGCAACACATCGTGCACCCCGAAAGCTACCGCCGCCACTCCCAGGAAGGCTCGGAAGCAACGACCTCAAGTGAGTACGCTGACCCCAGGAGAGCGCTTCGGAGACAGTGACGCAAGCGAGGCAAGAGAGGCAAGCTCCATGCTAGGCTAAAAGCTTGCCCTAGCCGTCCACCGCTACCCAGCCTCTTGCTAGCTAATGTACGGTCTCTGCAGACCGGACTGCAGCCTCCGGTAAGACTTTGGGGGAAGGGGGGTTGTGTATATGTCAACAACTTGAGGTGCAGAGATGTACGGACTGTATACAAGCACTGTTCACCAGATCTGGAGTTTTTATTGTTGAGATGCCGTCCCTTTTACTTACCAAGAGAATTCATGTGTGTGTTTTTGGCTGCTGTTTACATCCAGTCACAGGCTAACTACACAGCGGCGCTCAGCAAGCTCTATGATGTCATCAGCATGTTGGAGACTGCTCATCCTTATGCTGTTTTTTTTATTGTCGCAGGTGATTTTAACCAGTGCAATCTATGGACTGTACTAACCAAATATCACCAGCATGTGGACATTCCCACCCATGGCAAGAACACGTTTACAGCAACATATGTGGTGGACCACATCCCACCCCCATATCTCTTTGTTCCTGTACCCGGCCTACAGACAAAGACTCAAACAGTCAAACCCTGTCAGCAGACAGGTTCAGCTATGGACACCTGATGCTGAAAGCACTCTACAGGACTGTTTTGCTACAACAGACTGGGTACTGTTGCTACTGCTGACCCCAGGCGAATGTGGCAATGTCTGGACCAAATCACAGACTTCAGGTCCAGGCCCAGCAACACCATCAGCTCCTCAGACAGCCTTCCTGATGACCTCAATGCTTTCAACACACACTCTGAGACCCCAACCCCCACCACCCACACAGAGCTCACACGCACCCACCACTCAACCCCCCTCCCCCCACCAGCCCAAGTCCACAAAGCCCTGAGGAGGATCAACCCTTGCAAAGCTTCAGGACCTGACAACATTCTTGACAAACAAGCCCTCAGAGCATGTGCTAACAAGCTGGCTGATGTTTTTACCTCCATCTTCAAACTCTCCCTCAGACAATGCACCGTTCTCACCTGCTACAAGACCACCACTGTTGTGCCCCTCCCCAAGAAGAATCCCCCATCCTGCCTGAATGACTATAGGCCAGTAGCACTCGCTCCAATCATTTTGAAGTTCTTCCGAGAGAGTGGTGCTGTCCCACATTCAGAGCAGTATACCGAACACAACAGATCCTCTACAATATGCCGACAGGGCCAAAAGGTCCACCTCAGATGCCATCGTAACCGCCCCTCGTGTCTCCCTTTCCAACCTCGAAAATAAAGACTCCTAAGACAGGATACTCTTTATTGATTACAGCTCCGCCTTTAACACGGTCATCCCCTACAAACTCACCCATAAACTGTCATCTCTTGGACTACATTCCACCCTCTGTGACTGGCTATTGAGCTTGCTGACTGGCAGGCCCCAGTCTGTCAGGATTGGAAACAGGACCTCAGCCAGCATCACCACCAACATTGGTACCCTGCAGGGCTGTGTCCTTAGCCCTATCCTCTACACGCTGTTCACCCACGACTGTGTCGCCTCCCACCCTGACAACATCATCCTGAAGTTTGCTGATGACACTGCTGTGATAGGTTGTATCACTGGCAGAGACAAGACAGCCTACAGGAGGGAGGTGGACAATCTGGTGGCATGGTGTATTGAAAACAACCTAACCCTCAACACAGACAAGACCAAGGAGATGATACTAGACATGAGAAAGTAGAGAAGACCTCATCAGCCACTGTTTATCCGAGAACTTGAGGTAGAGAGGGTTAGCAGCTTCAAGTACCTGGGGGTCCACATCAGTGATGACCTCACCTGGACACTGAACACCACACAGGTGCTTAAGAGGGATCAGCAGCAGATGTACTTCCTAGGGAGGGTGAGGAAATTTGGCATGTCACCCAAAATCCTCAGCAACTTCTACAGCTGCATTATCGAATCAATCCTGACCAGCTGCATCACTGTGGTACGGCAGCGCTACTGTGAAGGACCGCGAATGCCTGCAGAGAGTGGTAAAGATTGCTACACCAGTATTGCACAACCCTCTCTGCAGAGCATCTACAATCGCAGAGTCCACAGAAGAGCTGCCGCCATCATCAAAGATCCCACCCACCCCCAACATGGACTATTCACACTTCTACCTTCAGGTTGGAGGTATAGAAGTATGAAATGCCAGACTACCAGACTAAAGAACTCTTTCTTTCCCATGAACATCAGATCCTTAAACAGTTGAGCTGATGACTCCCCTCACAGACACTACCATATTTGCACGTGAATAATTGCACTATTGTACTTGACTGTTTACATGTCTGTATACAGCTGCACATCTCATTTTGCAAATGTAACTGTTCTTGGCTGGTTACAATATATCTGCTAGTTTTGTACAATCACCACTTTACTACAGACTGTTGCAATATAACTATGTATAATGTATGTATAATGTAGCAACTACTGCACAATGTACATAGCTCGTATATTTCTGAATAGTTTACATTTTATATTTTATTTTATATTTTTTCTACTGCATGCTTAATTTGATCTTTCTTAATTGTCTATTTATACTTTCATTTTTTTGTACTCTGACATCCAATATGGGCAGCAAAGTAGGAATTTCATTGTACAGGGAAACTAGTTTCCTTACTGTACATATGACAATGAAGCTTTGAATCTGAATCTGAATCTTAAAAGCTGAGGAGGAGGATCTGCTTCTGCATAAACAAGCACTAATGTACAGATATCACAGTACTGTTAACATCATGATCTCCTCCATCTGGAATCACTCTTCTTTAAATGTAAGCCGTTTTCAGCTTAATCATTCTGGCTGGTGGTACATCGAACCGAGTGTGCAGGAGCGTCGCACAGAAACAGCTGGCTGATCAGATAATGAATGTAGAGAGACAAAACCCGGAATCAGTGCTCATCATTTTGGGGGACTTTAACAGCTCAGACCTCATTAAGGAAATGCCCAAATACCGACAGCCTGTTGTGTGTGTGACAAGAGAAGGCAACATGTTGGACAAGTGTTACACCAGTATAAAGAATGCCTATCATTCAGGCTCTCTGATCATAGCCTCATTCACCTCATACCAACATACTGGGAGAAACTTAAAACCAACAAGCCATTCATTATAACAGTGAAGAGGTGGACCAGTGGAGACATTGAGAAACTACAGGGCTGCTTTGAATCCACAAACTGGACTGTGTTTGAGGATGTGACAGACGGGCTGGGTGAATACACAGACACTGTGACATCATGTATAAGTTTCTGTGAAGACAGACGTATTTCAACCAAATCACATGTGAAATACAGCAACAATAAACTATGGTTCTCAACAGAACTCAAACAGCTTTTGAGGGAAAAGAAGAAGAACATTTCACACAGATCACTACAACTCTGCTGTAAGCTTCCAGCTTGCTTCAAGACCCTCACCATAATTCCAGTTCCCAAAAAACTGACCATCATCAGACTTTATGACTACAAAAGCCTGTCACCGAGACCTCTGTAGTCATGGTCAGAGCAAACAGGTCTGTTGACCATGTGGTCAACTTGACCCTGCACCTGATTCTAGAGCATCTTGGCAGTCCTGGAACCTATTCTAGGGTTCTGTTTGTTGACTTTAGCTCGGCTTTTAAGATTGTTGTTCCACAGCTTCTACAAACTAAATTGTCCCAACTGTCATTGCCAGATTCCATTTTTCAGTGAATTGTGGATTTCCTGACAAACAGGTGACAGCATGTGCGGCTAGGGAAATATAGTTTATCCTCACATAATCCATAACCATCTGAGTTGGTTCCTCCACCTCCCAAAAACGAGAAGTTCTCCTAGGTGATGTCCGCCATCCTATTTATTATCGCCCTCTGAACAACCTCCCATGCAACATGTGGCCTGAGCTGTATTTGGGTGGACCCTCCAGTGCAAGTTATACTTTGCATGTCTTTGACCATGCTAATGAGGGGCATGGAGGCAGGGAGCTTCTGATGTGTCTTTGGCAGAGAGATTGCTGTTTTGCAGAATGTGCTTGCAATTCAGGGCCCTGGCAACTGAGTGGAATGAGCCAGGGCTGAAGGTGCTGTTTCACCAAGGACTGAATGACAGTGTGCTTACTGAGTTTGCCTGCTGAGATGAAGTCACCTCTCTAGACAGTCTGATCAGCCTGGCGATATGACTGCATCCAGAAAATCAAATCCACATAACCTCCCCCACAGCAGTCACCATGCCTGAGTCCATGTAGTTGGGCCTTTTTCTTTGCACAGTCTTCAGCCAGAAGATCCACAGGTTTTTCTTATTTATGAGTGCACACCATTCCAGTGAGTCCTCATGACATGTACACCCCCCAAAAATTTTTGTGATCCAAGTGCACATTGTTCTCTCAAAGAAGGTGTTTTCTTTTCCTGCCATTGTAGATTCCGGAGCCGCCAGAAACGTCATAGAGGCTTAAGTGGTGTACTATAAAACTGGCCTCCGAACACCAGGTTACACGTCTGAGCCACTGACAGGACTGACTGTGCCCAGACAAAGGTACAATGCTCCATGCTCACAGGCAAACGCCTGCCTCTCTCAGTGCCTCAGCATCCTAGTGCATCTTTGGCTATTAACCACACTTATATCCATGGAATGCCACCCACATGTACACTACCATTGTGGATTACTGGTTGCAAGTGTGGGCGGTAACACACAGCAGGCAGCAGCCACTGTGAAGCAGGATGCAGATAAAAGTCTTCAGTATCCACCAGGAGAATACGTCTGGTTCACAACCAGAGGTCTGTACTTGAGCCAAGGAAGCAAAAAGCTGAAGGCAAGCTATGTCAGACCATTCAAGTTAACATATGAAGTGGAACTTCCATGACATACCCTGATCTCCTTTACATTTCATATGTCCTGCTTTAAGCCCCGTGTTTCAGGGCCCACAGAACCTGCTGCACCACCTGCACCAGTCAACATTGAGGGCTTACCCACCTATGCCATCAAAGGACTCATAGATTCCAGCATAGAGGTGACGGGGCAGTTGGATGGTTACGGCCCTAAATGAAGTTGGGTGCTGGCTTGCATCAAGCTGTGCCAAGATTTTCATGCATGCCACTCATACAAACCTGCTCCATGACCTAGGGGCTCGGATGAGGTAGTTTTCCCAACCTGTTTTATGTTCTTGTTTTACCTTTTTTGGTTCAAACTTTGTGTATTTAAACCCTGTCTTTTGTTAATTAGAGTTGCAAAATATTTGCTTTCCACACACCCCAGTACCAATCCATTGTTTATATTCTGTGTTTTTTGTTGTTGTTTTTTTTTTTAACCTGGCTCATGTTTTTGATTTTAAACTACTCATCCACTTTGTCCTTGATTTTTTTTTTCATGGTAGCTTTGGCCTTATGCTTTGGGTCATTGTCTTGTTGAAATGTAAATTTCAACTGCTAAGGGTCTGAGTCTTCACCTGTAAAGCAGTCAAAAAAGGCTCTGAGAATATTGAGAGCCATACTATCCCAGGCCATTGGAGAGGCAAAGTGGGCATACTGCCAGAGCATCTGCAACCACTTTAAGAACAGTGGTGAAACATATGTAGCAGGATATCTGGGCCATTACCACCTACAAGACAACAGACTTGCCTGTGACAGTGATACCTCCCTTCTAGATACGCAGAACAACTTCTACCATCAGTGCAGAATTTTTCCACATGCTTTTTCACACATGCCCTTTGTTGTATTGTGTAGATCTGTCATTCCCGTAGCACCTAACACCTGGGTCCTTGAGGAACATTTTGTTTTACTGTGTACTGTACTCATGGTTTATAATTAAAAATGGCAATGGAAAACAGTTGAATTGAAAATGATGCAGCAGCGAGGAAGAGGGGTACCACCTCCCAACAATCAGTTACTCTTTACTGCTGTGTCTTTACTCAATTCCCATGCCAAAGAAGTCTTTGGTGTCATGTCTCAATGATTACCATCCTGTTGCACTCACATCCATCATTATGCAGTGCCTTATGTGGCTCACCATAAGGCACATCAAGACCCTGCTGTCGCCTTCACCAGAGCCCCTGCAATTCACATATTTTCCCAGCTACTTACCAGAGGATGCCATAGAGACCACTTTCACTGGTAGTCACCCACCTGAAATAAAGATGTGTGTTTAATTGCTGCTTATAGACTTCGGTTCAATAGTCAGTACAATCATTCCTCAGGACCTGACTGGGAAGCTAAATCTACTGGGACTAAACACCTCCCTTTACTGGATCCTGTACTTTGTGTTTACCTGGCAGAAGATCTCAACTAATCCCTTAACACCAGCTCTATAACCACGAAAGCCCAGCAGTGACTACATTTTTATGAATGCCATTTTTACCATATTCTACAGAAGGATGATTGAGATCCTGAGCAGCTGTATCACTGCCTGGTTTGGGAACTGTACTGTATTGGAATGCAAGTCCCTGCAGCAGATAGTGAAGACATCAGTGTCTCTCTTCACTCCATCACAGATATTCACACCACATGCCGTATCCAGCAGCCAGCATTGTGGACAATCACACACACACACACACACACACACACACACACACACACACACCACTCATGCTCTTCTTCCCCTTGCTATGGGGAATATATACAATTATATTTTTTTCTAGGATTAATAAAGTTCTCACTATCTATGCATCAATCCACCTGTTTATCTAAAAAAGGTACTCAACCTTTTTGGCCCCTTGTATCCAGATTGTGCAACAACTTCTTCCCAGCAATCAAAGTCTTAACTGAAGTGTGTGTGTGTGTGTGTGTGTGTGTGTGTGTGTGTGTATGTGTTCAGTCAAGACTCAAGTTGAGGAAGTCTTGACTGTACACATACACACACACACACACACACACTTGTGTAGACATTTATCATTACATGTACACGTTATATGATTCAAATGACTAAATAATAAAAAAAACTCTGACTCTACTCACCTGAGTAAAATTCACAGTGTACTAGTATCCATCTCTATTCCCCTCAATATTGGCAAGTTAAGATGAGAAACAGCCCCACAACATTAGTCTTCTATCACCAAGTTCATAGTTTGATTTGGAAATGTGCCATCTTGCATTCATGCCAAAACATTTTACTTTGGTTTGACTGTAAAATCTTGTAGGTCTTTCAGAGTTGACCAATATTTTCTGGTGGCCCCTCTGACTGAGTGCCTTATTAACTGGTCATCTAGCCTTGATGGATGGCTAAACTTATACAGATTATGGGTGGTGTTTGTATACATATCCTTGTATATCCTTACCTGATGTATACCTCTCCACAACTTTGGAGCTTATGTTGTGACTACAGGTCTTAGAGCTAGGCACAGCAGTTGCTGTTCATGGGCTGTGTCAGCTGGCAGTATCATGACACCAAAGCTTAATTGCTTAACTGAAGCCTATAGCATTAGTTTCATTTTACTTTTAAATGTAAATCTCAGTTTCAAGACTTGTTGGTTTGACTTGTGGAAAATTGCCTATGTGGCTTCAAAGGATATTGGATGTTGTTATAGCGATGTTCTATTAAGGGGAGGGGGGGGGGTGTTTACATATCCAACTAAGATATCTGTAGTCCTTAACATTAGACATATTTTATTGTTGGCTTTGTATTTTTTTGCAGGTATAAATGTAAAATTCTCAATTAACTAATAATACAATCATTCAAATAATTACATTATTATGGACCAGACAATTGTGATCCTATATCACAAACTTTACTGATTGTGCTATTAACAGCAGTTAAAGGTTGTTGTATATCTTTAATGTGTTACACACAGGTATGCCTTCCAGGAATGCCTAGCTGTCCTGAGTTCACTGCACCCAGTATCTACCATCCTTCTGAGTTCATTACATGGAAAAGGATTACCCTTCCTCTACATCAAAAGACATGGTGAGTGTATGTAAGTACACACAATTCAACCATAACATCAATACCACCTGCCAAAACAACCACCAAAGCAGTTCTGACGTGTCAAGCCATGGACTCCACAATACCTGTGAAGGTGTGCTGTGGTATCTGGCACCAAGATGAGAGCAGCAGATCCTATTGTGCATTTTCTGTGGGATCAGACAGGACAGGCTAGCCTTCAGACCCTACACCTATGTGGTATTTATGCTATGGCTATGTATTTGCTTAATGTATGTCATTCAAGGTGCTTTTTTGGGGTCCATCAAATAGAAGTGTGCTGGTGGCTGTAATTTTTAATGGGACTAAAAAAAATGTTGAGTCTTCTCATGGTGGCTTTGTTGATTCTGTACCTTCTACCAGATGGTAGGAGGGTAAAAAGTCCATGGGTAAGATGGGTCATCCATAATACTGTTGGGTTTTGCAGGTGCAGCAATTGTTGTTCTATGCGGCATTGCTTTTTTCAGCTGTCCTTATAATCAACTAGAGGGTCTTGCAGTCAGTGACTGTGTAGTCCTCGCATCAGGTGAGTCCCAAAAAGGTGGATGCAAGCCTTGTGCATAATGAAATTATGAATATGTACATATGAATGAGGTTTATAGAAATCAGAAAACGTGAAAGTTACTTTTAATGAATTGAGTAGCATTCAGAATTAATGGAGATGTATGAGGTGGACACTAAACCTAACTTTTAAATAACAATACGTTAAGGCCAACCAGCATAATGCCAACCAGCATCAATACTCTGGCCCACGGAGCCTCAATTCAATTCCTCAATTTACCAAGAAATAATGAGCAATTTCACATATGTTGTGATTATGGTCTATAATCAAACATCATGAATCTTAAACATTGTGATATGAAGAAAGACACACAATTGTAGTGATACATGTATATTATTATTTAATTATTATTTAATTAATTATCGGGGCACCACCTCCCTTTTTAAATTTAGAAGGAAAACTTTATTATATATACCAATTTATAACTAAAATTGGATTCAGTCTCAATCTGAGATCGCTCGTACACGCTGTTCAGGGATCA
>JAOVVF010000032.1:9606906-9616986 GCA_028565595.1 Duopalatinus emarginatus | reverse complement strand
GAACCTTTTTGTTGATATCAATGGACTGAGTACTTAGTTTCTGGAGATTGGATCTTCTGTGCTTTTCTGTTTTCCCTGGGATTATTTTATTTATTTATTTTTTTATTGCCTAATAAATACCACTACTCTTATCTGCATTTGGGTCCCTGTCTGAAACCTTACACGGACATAATCTTTTCAACATAATCTTTCAACTTCACAAAGCCCCATTCAAAACTAAAAGCTGCCACCGTAGCATCTGGGTCACACTATAGTGAAGCACAAAAAATCATTTCAAGATAATACATGATTAAAGAGGCTTTAGTGGAGGCAGCAGATTTGTTATTTCAGGATTTTAAAAACAGAACAGAAATGGTGTCAGCCATTAAAGCCATTCACTTGTATAGAAGCACAGTAATGCAAACCTGCAAGATGAAGATTTAGTGCAGCAGTTTAAAAAAGACATAAACAACTGTGTGTGCTTTTCGCTCCAATTTGACAGGTCAACATATGTCATTGATACAGCGCAGTTATGCATTTTTATTAGAATGATGTTTAATGACATGACTTCTAAAGAGGAGCTTCTTGCAGTTTTACCTTTGAACGAGCACACAAAAATGACATTTTTGTGCATTCAAGGAGTTTCTTGACAAATTCCAACTGCCAGTATAGTTCCAGCTTGTATCAGTCATTACTGAGACAGAGCTCCTGCAATGTTGGGGTCACACAATTGGGTTTATCACCAAATGCAGGGAGGATGAAGCATTCCCAGACTTCCTTAATTACCACTGTATAGTCCACCAACAAGCACCGTGCTCTAAAATGTTTTGTGCGTGCATAGAAGAAGCTGAAGGAGAGTATTTAGATCTCCTGCTACATAAAGATGTCAAATGGCAAAGAGTCTCTTCACATGTCAAACCGTGGAGAATACGCACAGCTTGACAACAAACAGTGGCTCTTAGATATGGCTTTTATGACAGATCTGACCATTATGCTGAATGAGCTTACTTTAGAGCTGCAAGGCAAAGACAAATGTGTGGTGGACATGATCAGCTTTATGTGTAAACCGTTTCAAAAGAGAACTCAATCTTGCATGCAGTTGAGTAGTGTGCAGGTTGTTGGGCAAATGTGCAAACATCGCTTTCAAGGTTTCAATTAGCTTGAGACGATTGCAACATTCATGTGCTTTCAATTTGATGACGGAGCTAAAGTTGATGTGCTGCCTTCAAAAATTGCATCGTTGTTCCACATGGACCCATCTGCTTTGGAAAATGAAATTTTAATCCTGCAACCTGACATTTAAATGAACTTACAGGCCTCTGCTGAGCAGTTTTGGAACTTGATGGCTGAAGAAAAGTATCCAAACATAAGAAAATGTGCCACATATTTGACAGCATTTTCGGATTAACCTACTTATTTGAATCAGCCAGTTCTTTTCTCTGGAATGCATATATGCTGTCTAAGAATGCTGCCCACTTAGGTAGCTGCCTTCCGAATGGAACATACCTATTATCTGTATTGGTTATTGAAAGTTCGCTTTCTTGTTAATTTCACAGGCAAAAAGGAGGAAGTATGGGTCATTGATGACCTCATCATTGATGGCCACTCTTTGATCAACTTACCAATTTTATCAGAGAGCTTTGAGAAAGGGCCTCAGGAGTCAAACTGGTTGTTCTACCCAGGGGGCAACATTGACCGCTACTGTCTTTCCCAGAACACAAGACTGTAAGTATACCAGTAGATAGCGTCAACTTTTTGTCATTTTGGAAATATTTTGTACAATTTTGTTTTTTAATTTGATAATAACTATTCACTCTCTATACAGAGAGGATGATTCAGCCTTGGTGTTTATGTCTACTGAACTGGGAGAACATTCCATCACCACTAGAAATATTGAAGTTAATGAGAACACAGTTATCCAGTTTGAGGTATAAATCACAGGTTTATATATATATATATATATATATATATATATAGTTAAAACATTTTAAAAATGCATTCATTCTTAATTACCAAAGTAATTCATTTGTTACCACGCAATGCAAATTATGTTGGAGTCTCTCAGTATTTGTTAAATATTAAAAATGGCCATGTTATGATCAACAGATAAATGTTGGCTGTACAGCAGTAAGCTCTGCATTACATTCTGTGCGACTGGAGTTCTCCCGTGACTTTGGGGCTACATGGCACCTTTTAGTTCCTTTGTGCACCGGTGGTCCAATACCTAATGCTCTTTGCTTAATTGAACTCCACCCAGCCAGCATCTACTACCCTGGCACTCTTCAGGGCTGGAGGAGGGAGGTGATTCACTTAAAAAATCTGCATTTATGTGGGTGAGTAATAAAAAAAAAGAAAATGAACCATCCCCTATGTGTATGCTACAGCAGAGACCAGCAGTGTACCATTTACTACCTTACAGATCTGTGCGGTTTCGATGGTACCAGGGATTCTATTTGCCTGGCATGGCACCTCCAACCTGGGCCCTGGACAATGTTTATATTGGTGCTCACTGTCAAGATATGTGTAATGGCCATGGGATATGTGTTAGGGGCACCCACTGTAAGTGTGACCCTGGTTACTCTGGCCCAGTCTGCTCTGTTTCAGATATGCCAAATCCAGACTTCCTGAAAGAAGACTTTGAAGGTACAGTGCACAAGTTCGCACAATAAGTTTGTGGATTTCACTAGTGTAACTACAATTTAATTTCCAGCATGATTAGCATTATTGTTAAATTTGAATATTTTACTTAAGTAAGCTAGTTTAAGCTACACTATTTCCAAACGTTTTTCCAAACTGAGACAAATGTTCAAATAGAATTTTTAAATCCTACATTAAAAAAAAGTTGAACCAATTTCATTTTCAAAGGTGATGCTTCAGAAACTGAGAATTTTAGAGTGGTCAGTGGTGGAAAGCCCTCTAGGAAATGTGGCATCATGGCCAGTGGAAACCACCTGTTCTTCAGTGAGGACGGCATGCGCATGTTGGAAACTATAGACATGGATCTGTCTAATGCAAGGTAAATAAAGCTAAGATATGTATTCACTACCAGACTAGGTCTGAATTGAAGCAGTGCGTTAATTTTTGCTGAACAACAACAATCTAGATAGCAACAAATAAATACAGTTTTTGGAGAGCAAGCGACTGGAATAGGTGATAGCCCCGCCCTAGGCTGGAACAAGGTAGCATAGGCTGGGACATAGTTTAGGTGAATAAAATAAAAGAAAGAAAGAAAAAAAATTAAAAGAAAGCAACAGTGAGAGGGCAAAGCAGGTGGGGGAAGAGGGAAAAATAGCAAGCATGTACAAGTAAGAAAAAAGTTTCAGCATGGAATAACAGCAGGAAAAGCTGGAATGGAAGAAGAAGAAAGAAAATGTTAGGATAAGTTGAAAACAGAGCAAAAGAAAACATGGCATGAATGCTGAGGCAAAGGGGGAAAATGGATCCGGGGTATTGGTGGACTGAGGCCTGCCTCCGACTCACAAACAAACTCATAGTAAACAGCATTTACAAACAACCTGGAAGGTAAAATAGGTGGGTGACAGCACACAGGGCACCAGTTGCAGAGGGTAAGTATAATGCTTGGTGCCTTATTTATCTATATGGGCAGCAAAGTCCTTTTGGGAACAAAGAAAAAACTGCACCTGTTCACTGGTGTGTGTGTATCTCTGCATGGATGGGTTAGATGTGGTCACATTCCTATGCGTGCAAGCACAGTAGGCAAATAGTTCACTTTTACTTTCACTTCACTTAACTCAATGTGCCATCCAGAAATTGGGTGGCACATTGGGGAGTAAAGAATTAATAGAGGCCATGCTCACATAGCATAGCATGCTTTGCCATGCTCACATAGCAGTGAGGATACACACACACACACACACACACACACACACACACATTCACACATACATACATACACAAATACACACACAAAGGGAATTAGTGATCTCCATTTATGTTGAGGAAAAATAAAATACTGCACGGCAATACTCCCATTAAAGTTACTAGGCTTTGGAATTAATTGGCCTTGGGAAGCTTATTTTAAGTCTTTTAAAGCCATATTTTGCCATATTTGTATTCCTTATTAGCCTCTTTGTTTCACATACCAGAAGGTAACTCTTGTAACTCTTATTTGTCTGTTCCTAATTAGAATTAAGTTCATAGTTAAATGTTTTTATTTATTCTTAAAAATTATTATATAAAAAAATCTTTTCTCAATAAATGCAGTTTTATTGAAAATCTTATTGGCTTGTTCTGGTTACTACTCCAATAATTAGGTCATTTTATAAAACTGATTAATTAATTTTGCAGTAAAACACTTAGCATATTGCTAATATGTACCTTGTTTTTCAGTACTTCCTATAAATATTTTTTTTACCTGATTTGTGAACAGGTTCATACAGTTTTTTTTGCGTTTGGGCTGTGGAAAATCTCCCCCTGACCCACGTTCCCAGCCTGTGCTCCTCCAGTTCTCAGTGAATGGAGGGTTATCCTGGAATCTACTTCAGAAATTCTTCTACACTAATAGCAGTAATCAGGCTGAGCTTGTTGCCCTAGAGGTACCACTGCAAGCCCGCACTGTTGAAAGTCGTCTTCGTTGGTGGCAGCCATCTGAAAATGGATTCTTCCACAGTCCTTGGGTTATTGATAAGGTAATGTTAAACCCAATTCAAAGCACTTGTCTATTAAATTCTATTATTTGGGGGGCTTCAGGAAATTGTATTAGTATTTTTGTCATAGACAATGTGGATCAGCTTTTTTCTCATATTAAATTCAATTTTCAATTAAATTTTATTTATAAAGCGCTTTTAACAATGGACATTGTTCCAAAGCAGCTTTACAGAAAATAATGAAAAGGATTATACATTTATAGAAATATTTAGAAATTTTATCCCTAATGAGCAAGCCGGTGGCAACAGTGGCAAGGAAAAACTCATATCTTAATAGTATTACATATCTCATTTTGAAAAGAAAAAAAAAAACAGCTCATACATGAAAACATTATAATGAACACTAATGGACATTACCTGTAGTAAAAGTACCTGATAACTCCTTGTTAGTAAATTCATGATTGTGTTGGTGTGTTAAGGTGGTGGTGGGTGGCAGTGCCAGTGGCTGGGGCCCTCTGGTGGACAACTTCTCCTCCACAAATGAACGTCTATGGCTTCTTCATCCTGGTGGTACACACATGCCTGTGTGTGGCTCTGATGGCAATGCATTTGCTTTCATTGAAAAGTCTAATACTCGCTATGCTGTTACCACAGATATCACAGTGGGGCAGGATGCATTGATTCAGTTTGACTTCTCTGCTTCCTGTTCTGTCACCTCCTCCTGCTACTGTAAGTCAGCCAAATCAATACATATATACTATTTAAATCATTCTGAGCAATCTGTTTACTGACATTCATGCTTGCATTTGTGTGCATAGCTGTGGACTTGGACTACTCTCTCGACTTTGGACTTACTTGGCAACCTCTTTTAAGAGACTGTTTTCCCACAAGTCCAGACTGTTCCTCCTACACACTGCAAAGGATCTTGGTGTCAGACACCTACAATAAATGGGGCAGAGTTACAATACCTGTACCAGCCTATGCCAGGTATAGTTAGATTGTACTGTACACTTAATCCACCATTTTTGCTGTTTTATATACACAGTATATTTGCAGTATACACAGCAAACAGTCTGTGTTTCTCAGGTCTCTAGCCACACGATTCAGATGGCTTCAGCAGGCTCCATTTGACAAACAGCAAACCTGGGCTTTGGACAACCTCTACATTGGAGATGGATGCCCTGAAATGTGCTCTGGTCATGGTAATTGCAAGCAGAATTCATGTGTGTAAGTTAATTGCATTTTTAAGAGTGAACATTGTATTTAAAGGTTGTATACTTTATATTTGATCCATGAAAAATCTATGATTTTTAGGTATAGATAGCTATGTAATATTTATATATTTATTCAAATTGGCATCTCTGTGTGGGTCTTTTCCTGGTTTTCTTTACTAAAAGGTTAATTGGCTACAGTATGTTATTTGACTGCCCCAATTTGCCAGTGGGTGTGCATTATGCAACATTATTATCTGATATACCATCCTTTTAATTTTTCCCTTAATTGTCTCTATAATTCAGTCTTGTCCCACTAATCCCCACTACCATTTACCATAGCATCTACTAATCTACCTCAGCATCCAGCAACCAGGGAGACTAATACATTTGGACTGCTGCTCATCCTGCTTCATGTGACAATGTATCATATTCTGAGGAAATATTCATGTTTTATGCCTTTCTTTTCCCTGTGTGGCATCCCTCCATAGATGAAATTTGGCTTTTTTTTCCTATTGTGTACAATTTATGTTTCTTTTTCTTTCACTTAGGTGTGACGAAGAATGGGGAGGTAGGTACTGTGATGAAGCTTTAGTGCCCCTTTTGTCCCAGGTAAAGGACAGTTTCAGTCACGCACCATCCCTCAATCACTGGCGTCTATTAACTGGTGGAAAACAGAGTACAGTGTGTGGAGCAGTGGCTTCGGGTACAGCGCTGCATTTTAGTGGGGTAAGACTATATACATCTTTATAGAATTAATAATGATTAGGAAACCACTTTTTTATTGTGCGGTTTTCTGTTTATTTTGATTCCGCTACATGTCTTACAGCCACTGGCAAAAAAAATCGGCCCTGGCAATTTGGACCAGACCGGCCCACCACATTCGTGAATGCACACCTTTTCGGTCTTTTCAGTCTCTTGAATGTGTATACCAAATGTAAACCATGCAATGAGATAACGGAAATCAGTGAGAGTAACATTAAATTCTTCTGAAAAAAATTGTCATTTATTAACACTATAAAAGGTATACTCTATCACCACTCTATCACAGTAATGAATTGGCATAACACTGGCAATGAACAGAATAATGTCATTTTAAAAAGTATGATTTTCTTTTATTGTAGCCCACATTGTCTTTAGCCACCTGGGCTACATAAAAACTGCCCCAAACACATTTTATTCCAGGCCTAAATGTAGCTTAGCCTAGGCCTACTAGTTAAACATAGTAGCCTAATAACAAAATCAGAATGCTGCCTGCTGACTGACTTTATGTTGGAGAGTAGTGATGTTACAAATGCACCTAGAATTATTGGATTCACTTGTAAAGAGGCATACAGCTGCATTTGCATAACAATAGACAAAATAATATAATTTTAAAAACTGTGGTTTTCTTTCATTTCTGTACATTGTCCCTAACCACCTACATAAAAAAAACTGCCTGACATTTGTCCAGGGCCAAAAAGTAAATCCTAACAGATAACGTTACACTCATCCTACACTGCACTGCACACCAGCGAACAGAGGGAGGAGCATGGGCGAAGCCAGACATTTTAAACAGCCAGAGCCATGCTCACCTCTGAAGATTTATTTCGCTATTTACAGCAGTGACATGGCAAACATCCCCTTTTAAAGCACATCCGTGGTTTGCTTTGCAATTCTGTTTTAATTGCATTTATAAAGAAACACACACACACACACACACACACACACACACACACACACACACACACACACATAATATAATTGTGCAGAGATGCAGTGCAACAATTAGAATAAACCAGGATAATCATACTAAAATAATGATTATTCACATTTTAGTTACAAAATAAAATAATAACTTAGATAAATAACCTACATAACATTTAAAATGCTTAACTTTGGATCAGGTAGCACAGGGACTTTGTCATCTTTAACTAATTGTCAAATATACTACAATAAAAATTTTGTAATTAACTTTAGTAACTTTAATATATATTTTATTTAATTTTTAATTTACAGTTTTTTAGCTGTTATAACATCTAAAGAGGCACTTCTCCTTTTTTAATGGGTCAGAATATTCCCTTTAGCTCTCTTTGACAGTCAGACACCAATCTCACAAACCCCAGTGCTCTATCTAACATTTTAGTACTCAGTCAGTAAAACTTTATTAAAATTTACATTAATCACAGCTCTATCTCAAGAGTTCTGGCATTATCCAGTAAGCTAGGGGGCGTGCCAAGCATCCATTTAGTGGCCTGTGGTGCATGGACGTGGTGGGGCGTCTGTTTGAGGAAGGATGGAGAAGACAAAGAAGTTATCAGGTGCCCAAGTTAGAAAGAGAAAAAAAAAGGAAAAGGAGAAGGCGTGTGAGGGGATGCGCCAAAAAATGTTGATGTGGATGAAAGACAGCAGCAGGTATGAACTATGATATTCATACAAAGACATATCAGAAAACCTAAAAGCTTTTATGACGGCACCAGCAGCAGTGAACATCTGCCGCAGGAGCCAGAAGAGAACTTGGTTTTCAATGTAATTGTTGATACTGTCCTCCAGGAGCTGTCAGACAGATTCCAAAATTTGTTTCTTGTGTCTGAAAGATTCAGGTTCATAGCCAGATGGAACAGATGACACAGGCAGAATTAGAGGAATCTGTAACCATATATGCTCTGTCTACCAATGATGTCTCTAGAGACATAATTTAAGAGATATATCCTGCTAGCCACCTGTTAAAGGGGTACAAAACAGCTATACACAAATTGAACTATCTTCTGCAGGAAAATCTCGACCTGGTTTTCCCAAATTTGAATGTGGCCCTCAGAGTTTTCCTTACCATGCCAATGACTGTTGCTTCAGCAGAGAGATCCTTCAGATCCTTCAGCAAGCTGAAGCTTATTAAGACGTACCTTTGGTCAACCATGAGTAATGACAGATTAACACAGCTGTCAGTGATTTCTGTTAAAAAAAAGTCTGTCTATTTCCTTTGATTCGATACTTGACGAATGGATACTTGACAAAAAGGCACGGCACGTTACAGTCCTTCCTCTTCCTGGGCCAATGATGGACTGGATAGAAACAAAATACTTGCAATTTACTGAAGTATTTGCATTTTGGTAGAACTTTGCTGGTTACCTGAAACATCTGTCTGCTGGACACCATAGGTCCACGCTAAACCACTTTCTGTGGCTGATGGCTGTGATTCATTCCTCTTTGCAAACTTTATGTCCAGACTCCACCACTAGCTACTTGCTCAAGCTTGACCGACAGACAGGGTTGCCAGGTCTGGTGTTTCTCTTCACCCCGGCAACCAAAACCAGCTAAAAGAACTTCACTGCTGTTTTTAATTGTTCATTAATATTACTTAGAAGGTGATCATTTATCTATCCACAGTTTGCCAGGCCTATTAAAGAATGTTTAATGTTTATTTTAGTATATACTTTTTTAACTTTAATATCTGAAAAAGTTTAGGGGAGCTTTTGGAGAACCTTCTGGGGCTTGAGCCCCATAAGCCACCTCCTCGCTTCGCACTGTGGAGTAGGTGTTTCATGATGTAACTGGGCTAGCCCTGTGTCAGTAAAGAAAAAGACCAATGAGCCACAGAGCAGGGCCGGTGGTTAGGAAACAAACTCCTGAGTTTTTTTTTTTTTTTCTGAATTAGCACTTTGAGATCTGCCTCAAATGTAAAGTGCATTACAAATAAAATTTATTATTATTATTTTATTATTATTATTATTATTATTATTATTATTATTATTATAATCACGCATACAGGACCAACTGTTGGCCCAAATAGCACATCGGCCCACAGAGAAAATCCCTGGTATGCAAGATGGCCAGTCCGTCCCTGCTTACAGCATGCTTATATGGCTTTTTTAGCACTGATTCAGATTCACGGTTAGTTCTAAGATACAGTATCAAAGTGAGTATATTTAAATACAATTAATAAATATGGTTATGGGTGATATAAAATAATGAACTAATACATTTTCCTACATTAAACCCTATTATTCAAAGTTATTTAACTCTCCTGTTTGAATAGTATACAGCATGCAACAGAAGTGAGTACACCCCTGTGCAATATCACTTAATATGTCAAATGATTAAAAATTGTGTCACCTCTCAATAATTGAATTATTTCTAAGTTGAAATAAGCAGATTATTTTCTCTTACAAACAATGAAACACAAATACTTTGGTGAAAATACAGGCCTCAAAGTAAAAAACAGGCAAGCATTTAGACTTGGCACAGGGGTTATGAATGGAAATAGGAGTTTCTGTTATGGCTAAGACAATGTGAAGGACATTATT
>JAOVVF010000032.1:9581155-9606806 GCA_028565595.1 Duopalatinus emarginatus | reverse complement strand
CATCAGCAAATAGCCTGCACCTTTTGATTAAAGTACATTTGGCAGATCATAGGAGAAGTTCACTAAGCTGATGTGGCATGAGACCATTCACTGCTAGTATTTTATAATGAATATAAAATTTGACTGGGAGTCTGTGCAGTATGGGGTGATATGTTCATATTTTCTGGTTCTAATAAGGATTCTGGCTGCTGCCTTCTGGACTAACTGCAGTTTGTTTATGCACCCACTGCAGAAACCTGCCAACAAGGCATTATAATAGTCTAACCTAGAGGTAACAAAAGCCTTAACAAGTTTTTTCTGTATCAAGTACTGACATCATATGTCTTATCTTAGCAACAATTCTAAGATGATAGAAGGCTATCCTAGTGATATTATCTACATGAGCTTTAAAAGAAAGACTGGAATAAATAATCACACCATTGTCTTAACAGCTGATATAGCAATGGGTCTAACACCAAACTTTACCTTACTTTGCATAGAATCGTCACCATTTACGTCTACAAACTGATAACAGTCACTCAAATAAGACCTAAACCAGGACAGGGTTGTTACCTTAACTCCACCAACATTTTTTTTAGCTTTTTAAGGAGAATAGCATGATCCATGGTGTCAAAATCTGCACTTAGGTCAAGCAACAAAAGCAGAGAGACAAAACTCTAATCAGAGGCCAGTAACAGGTAATTCACAACTTTAACCCGCGCTTTCTCTGTGCTCTGATGAGGCCTAAATCCTGATAGATTTTAAAAAAATGTTATTTCTATTATATATTTTTTTAATAGTTTGATGCCATTTACACTCTAATTTTAAATGGTCAGGTTTAAGGTGTGTGTGTGTGTGTAATCATTACACCAGGGTGCTAGTTTTTTCTCTTTAATTTTTTTTTTTAAGTGTGGTTACATTATCCAAAGTACAGAAGAATGTTGACTCTGAGCATTCAGTAACATGATAAAATTCTGTGGGTTCCAAAAGCAATTTGGTTTAATCTATGTTTCTGTTAAACACAATTTTATTCATCATAGGTGATTTAGAATTAAGAGATCTAATATTTAATAGTCCCATTTTCAGGTCAACGGTGCAGACTGTGTAATCAGAATTGTCTAATTTTATACTTATTAAGTTACTAGGACAAACTCTTTGAGTATTTCTATATTTTTGTTTATCTTGAGGAACAGACACAGTCTCAATATGGTAAAACCTAGGTGACTACTCCAACCAGCTAGTAGACAGTCGGGTTAGTCTGTTTGTCTGCTCCCTGGCCTTGGCTATTTATTGTCACGGATTAACTAGGATTGTTCTATGTGCGGAGGTCACCAACTTCCTGCACAGTGATTGCTGCAGACCTCAAAACTTCATGTGGCCTTCAGATTAGGTGATCCCATCAGAGCTGATACCTCTGAGAGTTTACTGATAAAACTATCTGCAGTTGCTGTTGTAAATGTACGTTTGATGCTGTAATTCAAATGTATATATTTTTATATTATATATTTTTGCTAATACATATTTTAAAAGAGATAGCATCAGACTGTGCAAGTTTGACTATATTATCTTCATTTAATCCAAATGTTAAGATTAAATCAAGCATGTGACCGCATTTATGAGTGGATTCTATTACATTCTGATTACCCCTAATGAATCTAGAATGGACACCACTGCATTTTTGAGGGGATCTTTTGGTTTATCAAAATGAATATTAAAATCCCCAACAATTACAGCTTTGTCTACAGAAATAACTATGTTGGAGATGAGATCTGCAAATTCCTAAAGAAATTCTGAGTACGGCCGTGGGTCTGTGAATAATAATTAATAGTATTTACACAATAGACTTACTATATTATATTGGTGTAAAAAAACACAAATGAGTTAAATTTATGTTGAGGTTTGTGTGTGACACCTAGATTATCATTAGAAATATCAGTGACACCTCCTCCTCTACAAGATAAATGAGGCTAGTGAATGTAATTGTATCTGGACTGACTAGCTTTATTTAATACTGCATGCTTATTTTTTAATCCATATTTCTGTTAAACACAGTGCATGAAATGCCTAATCAGTAATAATTTCATTTATAATAAGTTCTTTATAATTAAGAGACCTATTATTTAAGTCCTAGCTTCAGGTCAATGATACAGGCTGTGTAATCAGAATTGCTTGATTTTGTACTTATTAGGTTACTAGAACTCTAAGTATTTCTATTTCTATTTTTCTATTTCTATTTCTATATACTTTGGCAGTGAGCTAAGGTCTGGATTTCGCTGTCTATGTCAGTACAAAAAATTAGTCTAAGGAATGGTGGGCTTGCAAACATAAAATAGCCTTCTACTAAAACAAACTTCCCATAAGCAATTTTTAGAAGAAGAGCAGGGATCAAACTTAAGATACCATGCTTCTTACTTGCTTAAAGACACCCTGAAGCATTTGTCAAGTCAGGTCAGGTAGTTTTTATTGTCATTTCAACCATATACATTGTTGAACAGTACATAGTGAAAAGAAAGAACGTTCCTCCGGGACCAAGGTGCTACACAGAACAATGGACTACACAGTAGAACGTAACGTGCACGAGTGCGGTAGCTTGTGCAATGACGCCAGACAATTTACAATAAATACACAGGACAATATACAATAAATACACAGGACTCAACATTGTGAGATTGTGTGTGTTTATTCCAGTCACTGAGATGTGTGCGGTTTATCAGACCCGAATCTGATTGTTTAGGAGTTTGATAGCTTGTGGAAAGAAGCTGTTGCACAGTCTGGATGTGAGGGCCCGGACGCTTCGTTACCTTTTTTCAGACAGTAGGAGAATAAAGAGTGTGTGTGAGGGGTGTGTGGTCATCCACAATGCTGGTTGCTTTGCAGATGCAGCATGTGGTGTAAATGTCTGTGATGGTGGGAAGAGAGACACCAATGATCTTCTCAGCCATTCTCACTATCCGCTGCAGGGACTTGCAATCCGATATGGCTCAGTTCCCAAACCAGGCAGTGATGCAGCTGCTCAGGATGCTCTTGATGGTTCTTTTGTAGAATGTGGTGAGGATGGGAGGTGGGAGATGTGCCTTCTTCGGCCTTTGCAGGAAGTAGAGATGCTGCTGAGTTTTCCCGGTTATGGTGCTGGTGTTGAGGGACCAGTTGAGATCCTCTGCCAGATGAACTCCAAGGAACTTGGTGCTCTTGATGATCTCCACATCAGAGCCGTCGATGTGAAGTGGAGAGTGATCATGCCTTGTCATCCTGAAGTCAACAACCATCTAGTTGGTCTTATCTACATCCAGAGAAAGGTTGTTTGTTCTACACCAGTCTGTTAACCGTTGTACTTCCTCTCTGTATGCTGACTCGTTGTTCTTGCTGATGTGACCCACCACAGTCGTGTCATCTGCAAACTTTATGATGTGGTTTGAGCTGCGTATTGCTGCACAGTCCTGATTCAGTAGAGTGAACAGCAGTGGACTGAGCACACAGCCTTGGGGAGCCCCAGTGCACAGCATGGTGGTGCTGGAGGTATTTTGTCCGATCCCGACTGACTGAGGTCTCCCAATCAGGAAGTCCAGGATCCAGTTACAGAGGGAAGTGTTCAGGCCCAGTACATTCAGCTTCCTTATCAGGTGCTGAGGAACGATTGTGTTGAATGTTGAACTAAAGTCTATAAACAGCACTCGAACATAAGTGTCTTTATTGTTCAGGTGGTTGAGTTCCAGGTGAAGAGTGGTGGATATGGTGTCGTCCGTTGAGTGGTTGGGACCTGATGGCCAAGTTCTCACCTGCTTTAGAACTGGTTTTGATCGTCTGATGAGTGGTCTGTATGCTTGAATTAGCATAACAGAGATGTGATCTGAGTATCTGAGGTGGGGGCGGGGCTCTGCCCGGTATGCACTGGGAATGTTTGTGTAAACAAGATCCATCGTGTTCGCTCCTTTCGTAGCAAAGTTCACATTTTGGTGGAATTTAGGGAGAACTGACTTGAGATTCATATGGTTGAAATCTCCAGCAACAATAAACAGTCCATCCGGGTGTGTGTTTTGTAGTCAGCTAATAGCGCTGTACAGCTCACAGAGCACATGTTTAGCGTTAGCAGCGGGTGGGATGTAAACACTGATGATCAGTACTGTGGTGAATTCCTTCGGTCCTCCACCACGAGTCTTACCGCACAGGGCTGGGTTTCTGTCGGCTCGAAACGAGGCTAGTCTGTGTAGTTGAATGGCGGCATTGGGAACTCTGTCTCTCAGCCACATCTCGGTAAAAACAAAGACGCAGCAGTCTCTAGATTCTCGTCATGTAGTTCACTGAAGTCGGATACAGTCCAGTTTATTCTCCAGGGAGCATACATAAGAGAGCAGAATAGACGGGAGAGCTGGCCGAGTTGGCTTTGTTGTTAGCCTAGCACGAACTCCAGCCCGCTTGCCGCGCTTCTGTTGTCTCTTGCACCACTTCCGGTGCCCCCTCTTTCGGCTGCCAGCTTCAGGCGAGGCCGCGGTCTGGGGACCTGGTTGCCATAGCAGACCAAAGCCGTGTAGCATCTCTCGTAGCTCATTGCTTATTTTGTTGATAGCTGGTAGATTGTGATAAGGCAAAAGCGTCTGACAGTCATATCCATGGACACTAGTTGTTCCTGTGTCCATGTACCAGAAAAGGTTAGGGCAGACATGAGTAAATTAACAAAAAGCACCATTTTGTATTCGGAGCGGCCGCCACGAGCTATTGCTGCGCCACCATCTTGCATTTGTCCCTTGTCAATGATGATCAGTGCTGTGCTGGCTGGGATTAGTAGTCCCCAATTACCAGGGAGTTGTAGTCCTGCTACTCCCATTATGGCCACACTATTTAGGCTTTCTAGTGGGGAATGTGGCATGTCCTGACCCTTACACCATCAGACTTAATGCAGGACATAAACGGGTGTAAATCATCACATAGGAGGCACACATAGAGATGTTTGTAGTTGTATCAAGGGTCCCACAGAATGCCAGTTAAACAAAGCCCATACCATTATAAAGCTTCCCTAAATGTGTATAAATTTAAATACTGGCAGAACAAATTACATGTATAGGTGGTGTAGCTATATATGTTGCATAGGCTTGTCTGTACCAGTTTGTCTGATACTTCAGTTTATACATATGTACTCATACATGGTGCGTGTGTGTATGTGTGTATACTGGGAGTACACATACTAGCTTGGAGTAACACCTAATCACACATTGGATCTTGATGAACAAAATATTAAAGTAAAAAAAATCTTTAATTATATTAATTGTGGAATTGTAGAATTGTGTTGAGAACAAAATGACATTACTCCAGTTTTTAAATCATGTCAAAAACTAAGGCTGATCCAATTTGGGATAGTGCCCAGGCCTAAATCAGGGCATCATTTAGTTCCTGTATAGATACTAGTGTCAGATGAACATAATATCATGGAGATTCTCAATTAGATTTATGTCTGGGAACTGTGAGGGCCAGTCAATGGCAATAATGTCTTTCCTGATTACACACTCTCCGGCCACATGCAGCCAGACATTTTCCTGCACTAGGTGGAACCCTGGGCATACTGCAACAGCATAAGGTCTGACAATGCCTCTAAGGATTTCATCCCAGTACCTAACAGCAGTGAGTACTGTTGGCTATCACTTAGTTATTTGCAACCCCCCAAGGATCATCACTGACCCACCACCGATCATGCTTGATGATGATGGCAGCATAACATTTACCATGGCATCTCCAGGCTCTTTCACACCTGTCACAAGTGCTCATTGTGAACCTGTGAAGAGAACAGGATGCCAGTGGCAGACCTGCAAATTCTGGGCTGTGAGCCCAGGTCCCACTAGAGGATGTCAGGTTCTCAGTAAAATTAATTGTTTCCTTATTTTTTGAGCATATATACCATACATACACATGCAAAAAAATGTTGTAAAATAAAAATGACATTGGATGTAATGGAATTAAGTCTTTACTGCATGAAAGAGAAATGTCACAATATGCATTAAACAGTAATAGATAAAAAGTATGTGCTGTGTGTGACTACCCTTTGCTTTCATTTTTCTTTTTTTTAATAGTGCAGTTTATGAAACTTTATAAGGGACTTAGATGCTTATTTTAACTCAGCACCTGGAAAGTCTGCCACAGTTTCAGTTCTTTTTTTTGTCTTTTGAAAGTCTGCTCTCTCTCTCTCTCTCTCTCTCTCTCTCTCTCTCTCTCTCTCTCTCTCTCTTTAAATAGTCAAGACTGTATGGTAATGGATTGATTTTTTTTAAATGTGAAATTATGAAGTTAAATCTTTGTTTTTTTATATAATATTTGTAATTTAACATTTGTAACCTTTTAGCAAATTACAGTTTGAATTAGAAAAGTGTATTTAAGGTTTTTTTTGTTTGTTTGTTTGACAGCTCTGCACACGTCAGCTTGTAACTGTGGATTTGAATTTGACCAATGCTGAATTTGTACAGTTCTACTTTATGTATGGCTGCATGACACCTCCAACCAACCGAAACCACAGTGTCTTGCTGGAGTTTAGCCTGAATGGTGGCATCAGCTGGAGTTTACTGACTGAGATAAACCATGACCAGTACAGCAAGCCAGGGTATGTCTAAATATATGCACCTGATGTGCTGATGTTATCTAAAAGGGGGCAGCTGATTGGAGTTAAAGTAACCAAGATCAGCAAACACTTACTAGGTAGAAGAGCATTCATGGTTAAAATTTTTTTTAAACATTATAATAGTTTACACATGCATTGATATTGTTTTTTTTATTATTATTTGGCATTTACTCAATCTAGATGTAATCCAAATTTTATCAGACACACATGTCTGCAAATCAAAATTAAATACGTAGTACAATGCGGTATGACTTTTCGTACATAACTACATAATCTTTACTGTAGCCTGCTTAGGCATTGCTCTGTAGTTAATAGGAAGAAGGCTCAAGCACATAAAACAGAAAGGCGGCCACCTTCACTGACTGTCTCTGTACCTGTCTCTGTCTCTGTACCTCTGTACCTGAACAGTGCCTGGCCTATAACTTATAGAATTTGTGCAGGTAGCTTGTCAGAGCCAACAATCTCCCAGGACAACTTATGTTGTAATATTCCCTACGTCCATGGCAGGATCACTACATTTAATTATAGTGTTGCGAAGCATGGTATCAGCCATCAACTGAAGCCACTGTTTGGCTGTTACAATGGTAATTGCCTTATAACTGTGATCTCACAGAAAGGCAACGTCTCATCCAATAAGACGCGCTATAGCTTTGACGTCACAGAAGTGCAACGTCTGATTGTCACAGAGCGCAACACTTTCACAGTTTCTTCAGGAACCGAGATATCGACACGGGACAAAGACTAGAACGTGTGGAATGTTTAGGAGAAGTGTGCTGACATAGAGATTTTGAAAAGTTTCATCCATTTGTCCGCTACGCTTGTTTTTCCGGGGAAAATATCATCCAATCAAATGACGCGTTATGTGACGTCCACCAATCAGATGTCGCCCTTCTGTGTCATCACAGCTATAGCACATCTGATTGGATGAAAGATTGCCCTTCTGTCATGTCACAGATAGTCCTGCAGTGCTGAGCTCTAAGATTGTGACATCACAATGGAACCAAGCACCCCTCCCCCATCCCACCCCCCACTGTTTGGCTGTTACCGGGGTAACAGCTATGAACAAAAGCCACTGTTTGGCTGTTACCATGGTAATAGCTATCAACTGAAGCCACTTTTTGGCTGTTACCATGATAATTGCGCTATAACTGTGATGTCACAGATGGGCAACGTCTGATTGGCACAGAGCGCAACACACTCGCAGTTTCTGCAGGAACCGCACTCTCTAGTTTACATTAAACTCTTTCTAGTTTAATAACTGATCCCTTCACTGGTGGTGGTGTTACAGCAACAGAACTCTCTGCAAAAGTGCCACAGGCCTATATCCTAAACAAATTTGCTGTATAGTGTAGACTTCTGAAAAATCCTTCAATCATACACAGAGCCTGGCCACGCATACCCACACAGAGCTTGGCCATTTGGCTTTAGAGAGGATGTGGAAAGCATGTTAACAGCAAGTTCCAGTACATTATTAAATGTTGATTTTATACTCAGCCTTCACATTCTGAAGGTGCTGTAATTGGTATGCAGGTTCAGTCTACTTAGACAATGGCTCTAGGAAATCGTGAGATTAAATAGTGTGAAATTATTTAGTAAGTATTTGTTTTCACTTTTTCTTTTTTATTCTTTGGTAATTAAAGACAACCGTGTGATTCTAGACAGATTATTTCGGATTTCAGATTATAACGGACTGACAAACAGTCATCTTATTGATATATTTTATCATCCTCTATACACTGTACAGAAAACCTGAAAACAGTGAATTAAAAAAAAAAAAAAAATTGTGATGGATAAAGTATCAATTTTTATAAAAATGTGGCAAAAAGTTGTTTATGTAGATAATTAATTATGATGAACAATGGTATTGTTCAATGGTAATTTCTTTGGAGATCATGGTCAAATGACATGTTTTTAATGGACACTGGATCATCAAGGAAGGGACACGCCCAGCTTCTGTGAGTAATGTGGGTGTAATCCTGGGTTATGGTTAAATTAAGTAATGTGTAAGAAAGTAGGTTAGCTTCAGAGCATAAGTTACTGACATTTTAATACCAGTTTCTGGAATTGAAAACCTCAGGTTTTAAAGTTAACATACCTTGATTAGTCACTTATCCTGCTTTCTGGAATACCCCTAAGGTTGTAGTTTCTTTTGGCTAGGTTTTTGTTAGATTTTGGAAGCCATACTTGAGTGTTAATTGTAAATATTTAGTCCTTGCTTTAGTTAAGTTAATTATTTTACTATTCATATTGTAACTTTAAAATTAACTTCCACAGGTTTGTGAATGTGCTGTTGCCCCATACTGCCCAGGCAGTGGGAGTGCAGCTCCGCTGGTGGCAGCCACAGCATAATGGAGCAGACCATGCAGACTGGGCACTAGACAATGTGCTTATTTCTGGCTCATATACACATGCCCAGATTTCAGATACATTTGGTGGAGTTGTGTTACCCAGTCATGAGAGATCTCCAGCTGATGAAACACTTACTGGCCACATTAAAGCAGTAAGCCAGGAAGAAAAGAGGATCAACAGAAGAGGTGTGACACATGCACATTCATATACTATTTAAGTATGGACATTGTAGCAACGCATAATGTGCAAACTGAACAGAATTATAATAAAAGCTCATAATGCAATAGGGTACTACATTATGTGATGTTTAATACATTTCAATTTGAGTAACAATTAAGAATAATATAAAAACCTGAACATGTAGTGTATTAAAGATGCAGTAAATTTGTTACTACTACTACTACTATTATTATTATTATTATTATTATTGTTATTATTATTATTGTTATTATTATTATTATTATAGTGTTGCTTATTATTATATTATTATTATTATTCCACCTGATATTCTGTCAGTCCCTCCTCCTACAGTTTTCAAGACATCGGCGGGACAAAAACTAGAACGCGCAGATTTTTCTGGGGAAAATATCGTCAAATCAGATGTTGCCGTTCTGTGACATCACAGCTATAGCTCGTCTGATTGAACGAGACGTTGCCCTTCTGCCGTTACCATGGTAACGGCCATCAATAAAAGCCACTGTTTGGCTGTTACCATGTTAAGCACACTATAACTGTGATGTTACAGAAGGGCAACGTCTTCAATAAGACGCGCTATAGCTGTGACAGAAGGGCGACATATGATTGGCACAGAGCTCAACACTCGCTTAGTTTCTTCAGGAACCGCACTCTCTAGTTATTATAGTGTTGCGGAGCAACACTACATTGTTCTTCCAAATATTATTATTATTATTCCACCAGATTTTCAGTCACTCTCTCCTCCTACAGTTTTCGAGGTATTGACACTAGGACGGGCGGAATGTTTAGAAGAAGTGTGCTGACATACAGATTTTGGAAATTTCCATCCGTTCGTCCGCTACGCTTGTTTTTCCGGGGAAAATATTGTCCAATCAGATGTCGCGTTACATAAGGTTGACAAACAAGACGTTGCCCTTCTGTGACATCACAGCTATAGCGCGTCTGATTGGATGACACATTGCCCTTTTGTGACATCACAGATAGTTCTGCAGTGCTGTGATGTCACAGAAGGGCAGCCTCCAATTGGAACAGAACACAACACTCTCGCGGTTTCTGCAGGAACCGCACCCTCTAGTTATAATTGCCCTTCTGTGAAGCACAAAACTTATCACAGTCCAAAAACTTTCTACACTAGACAACCTACAGAGAGAACAAGGCAATAAATACAACAATCACTATGGACAATCTGAAAGATTGAGACAAATATAATTCACAAATACAATAGTCACTGCTTAATTGAAGTGCTGGAAGTGCTGGCGTTTAAAGACAGCAAGTGACTCTGCTGTACGGACATCTTGGGGAAGTTCTTTCCACCACCTTGGTGCCAGGACAGAGAAGAGTCTGATTGTTTGCCTCCCATGTGTCTTGGATGATGGCGGGTCAAGTCGGGCTGTACTTGACACACGAAAAGCTTGGGTGCATACCTGGCCTTAACCATTGCCATCAAGTAGGAGGGAGCTGGGCTGTTTTGGGCTTTGTAGGCCAGCATCAGGGTTTTATATCTGATATGAGCTGCTTCAGGAAACCAGTGAAGGGTTCTCAGCAAGGATGTGACATGGCTAAACTTGGGGAGGCTGGAGATAAGACGAGCTGCTGCATTCTGTGTCAGTTGCAGGGGCCTGATGGCATGCATGGAAAGACAGCCATAAGAAAGTTGCAGTAGTCCAAGCTTCAGATGACAAGAGACTGGACTAGTCCTGGGCAGCTTCCTTCAAGAGAAATCGTTGAATTCTCTGAATGTTGTGAAGGAGAAATCTGTATGACCAAGCCAAGTTTGCAACATGAACAGAGAAGAAAAGCTGGTTGTCAACAATAACTCCTAGACTACGTACTTCTGTAGTTGGGGTGATCATGGTATTCTCGAAGGAGATTGAAAGATCATCATGACAACCAGTTACTACTGGGAGGTATAGCAGCTGTGTCTTGTTGTGGTTGAGCTTGAGATGGTGGGCAGCCATCCATGAAGCAATGTCTGCTAGACATGCCGAGATCTGATCTGAGACCTGCATGTCAGAGGGAGGAAAGGAAAGATTGTCATCAGCATAGAGTGCTGATAGAGTGGTAGGAGAAGAAATGAGAAATTATGACATTTCCTAGAGAGTGGTTGTAGAGAGAGAGCAGAAGAGGACCAGTCAGTGAGCCTTGTGCGACACCAGTGGAGAGTTTGCATGGGTTGTATGTGGAGCCCCTCCATGTTACCTGATAGGAGCATTCCTCGAGGTTGGACTGGAACCACTTCCATGAAGTCCCAGAGATGCCTAGGTTGGAAAGGATACATAGGAGTATACTGTGGTTGACAGTATCAAACGTGGCAGACAGGTCAAGAAGAATCAGGACTGATGACAAGCCAGCTGATTTTGCAGCATGCAGGTTCTCTGATACAGCTATGAGTGCAGTTTCAGTAGAGTGCGCTGGTTTTGAAGCCAGACTGGTTGGGGTCCTGAAGTTGGTTTTGGTAGAGAAAGACAGATTACAGACAGCTTGTTTGAGGATTTTAGAGAGGAATAAAAGGAGAGATACCGGTCTGTGGTTGTTGATGGTGGTGCTGTCAAGACTGGACTTCTTTAAGATGGGAATGACCCAAACAATCTTGCATGAACATGATTCCGGATGATAAGGAGGTGTTGATGATGGAGGAGATGAAGGGAAGGAGTTCCAGGGAAATTGTCTAAAGCGGTGTAGAAGGGATGGGATCAAGTGGAAGGTTTTGTGGAACTGGATGTCAGCAACTGAAGTACTTCTTCTGTTGAAAGAGGGGAGAAGCACCTTATAAATGTAGGAGATGAGCTCTGGGGGCTCATGGTGGGGAAGGAGGTGGGGAGGAGTTTAGGAGAGGAAAAAAGATGCTGAAAATCTTGTGAAGATCTGATACTTCAAGATTTCTTTCTAGAAGGAGGACTCTGCAGTATTAACGTCCTTGGAGAAATTGGCGAGTAGAGTTTGGTAGGAGAAAAGGTCAGCTTCATGTCCTGATTTCCTTCACTGCCTATCCGCTGTTCTTAGTTCTCACCAGTTGTTGAGCAAGATTTTTGTCAGCCCAGGAGCTGAAGAGAGGAATGACCACAGCCATGACCAGAGAGAAAGCGGAACCTCATATGACACCCTCGTGCAACAAGTGAAGCCCTGGCAAAACAGTTAAAACAAAAGACCACTACATTTCACATAAAATGCTCAGTTTAATGTATGATGAGGTTATTAAATTATCTTTAGTTTTATTGGAACTCGGTGTATAATGATTAATAAACAGCACATAATGTGGTACCATATATTATTGTATTAAATTTTCATGGTGTTATAAGTTTAGTATGCTATGAGTTTTTTTTTTACATTTGCATTATTACATTATGTGCAGTTATTACATTATAATTTGCTATGGAACTTTAACTTAACATTAACCAACCACATTCTGACTTATGTCCTAATGTAATTATAATTATATAAACGCCAGTTGTAAATGTGTCAGGGTTTTGATACCCAGCAGCCCCAGGCAGTCACGTGATGTACCACAGACTGTTCATTACTATTCTATTTTTTGCACCTGCCGTGAGTTTAGCTCAACTTGTTTTGGTTTATGTATTTAAGCTCCTTTTTTCAGGATCACTTTGTGGTACATTCCTTAAGTGTTTAGTGTTTTGGATTTTGTTTGACCCCACATAAAGATCACTTGTTTCTCTAGCTTTTACTTAATATCTTTATCAGGCTGTTAATGCCACAGTCTGCAAAATATATACCAGAACTTGATAAACGCTGTTAATCATCAGAGAGGTAGAAAGAATTTCCAAAACATAAAACGTTGATATGTGGTCTTTTATGCACCACTTGTAGGATGGTGTTTGGGGCATGTAAGGGTACAAGGAAGGAAGTAACATCAAGTGTGTAAGGAAATGAATAAGGCAGACAAGAATAACTCTTTCCAGCTGTTTACTCAACACAAGATCTTCAAATACAACAGCACCAGTTGTAGCAGTGGTGGATTAAACAGCCGTAAAGACATGGCAGCCATCCATGCAACCAACCTTAAACTGGAAGCCTGGCTAGCTGCAGTGGAGGCCTAGCTAGCTGCAGCTGTAGTAGCAAGTCAGGCCTACCTGGCAAGTTCAAAGTCTGGGTTAACTAGTATAGTATCCTCCCACAGATTCTCTAGACCTACTGATCTGTCAGCAGGTCTCTATGGAAGTGGCTGGGTCCTCCTCGGAGCTTGAGCAACATCTCCCTGTATGGCCCGAACAACAAGCTGAGCTCCCCATCTGCAGCCTGAATGAGGAGTTTAGGCTAGGGAGGTGCTGCAACATAGAGAATCAGATAACCCAAAGGTTTCCCAGACTGGGGTGAAAGTGAGAACAGGGAGGAGGTGGAGGGCAGCAGAGGCTGCGGATGTGGCACAGAGTCATGATTATGGCACAAGGCACTGGTGGGAGCAATGACTTATGGGAGAGCTGGCCTTGGTAGTGGCAAAACATCTCGCTACAGCAAGACACTGGGGAAGGACAGAAGATTACTGGTGCAAGAAACTGCGAGAGTGTTGTGCTCTGTGCCAATCAGACGTTGCTCTTCTGTAAAGTCACAGCTATAGCGTGTCTCATTGGACGAGACGTTGCCCTTCTGTGACATCACAGTTCTAGCGCGGTTACCGGGGTAACAGCCAAACAGTGGCTTTTGTTGATGGCTGTTACCATGGTGACACCCAAACAGTGGCTTTTGTTGATGGCTGTTTCCATGGTAACAGACAAACAGTGGGGGGGGGTGCTTGTATATAGGGGGGTGCTTTGGCTTTCAGTCTTCTTTGCTTATTGGGTGGGCAAGATAGATGCCCCCTATAATCACAAATGGCAGCTAAATTTTTATAATGTTACCACTCATAAACAAAACTAGGTTTGTAAAAATTGTGTCTTCAAAAATATCCAGATATCCAGATGTTTGGGTTGTTGTCAAGAGTTATGGTGTTAATTATATGTTACATATGTTAATACTGTGTAATGAAATTTATTAATGCTATTGAAAACTATTTTATACTTTTTTACAGTAAGTGACCACTGGCTCTTCTCAGAGGATTGCTCTGTACAACAGTTCTGCCTTTCCCCAGATGAGGTATTGGTATGTGGAAAAACAGATGGCCAAGAGGTGTATGCTGTTACACATGACATCATTCCAGAAAAAGGCTGGGTCATGCAGTTTAAGGTCAGTGTTTGCCTTTTAATCCTCTTTATTGTCATTATCATTGTCATCACTGTAACATTTAATTTTACACTGTACAAATTTCCAAGTTTGAATAGGTGTAGTGGTAGTTGGAGTAGTGAGTTAAAAATTCACCCCTTGTTTCATAAAATGTAAATAATTTTCAGAAATTAGTTTTTAGTCACCATTACAGTTAATACAGCAAGGTCACCAACAATTCAAGTACAATTTGAGTCTCAAAGCACAGTTTAAAAGGTAGAGGTTAAAAAGGTAAATGTGCAGAATGAAATTCAAAAGTGATTAAACTGTATGCATAGATTTCATTTATAGATTTTTCATTTATATTTCGGCGATTAAATAAAAACTACAAGAAATATTTGTGTTTATTTTCATATGGATTTTATACAAGATGTATAGTCATTGTTGTCATATGCACAGTTAGAAATAAGTTTATCATATGCACATACATTATAAAAAAATAGATATAAAGGTAGGAAATAAAAAATATGTGTTTCTCAACAGTATAAAAACAGTTGCTGAGATGTGGGTGGACAATTCAATTAAATTAAAATTACTTGTTATATGTGCATTTAATTATAATAATAATTAGTGTTTTGATATCAACAATTTTTCTAATGAACTTTAAGATATAGAGCACTAGCTAATTTTGGTTAGGAATAAAAAAAAAATACTCAGTCTTTTATGTGTTTAGTAAGAGATCTCTTACTAAACAAAACACAACTTTCTTTAATTGAATATGAATACATTATGATTGATTATAAAAATAGAACATAGATGAATTAATTATTAAGATGACAATGGGAAGCAGAGAGATGTCAATGTTTATAAAGAAATGAATGCCTAATGCTGATAGGAAATCAACCTTCCAAGCTTGCCAATTTAATGACCTAATGGTAATTGATGGTGATTTAATAATGTTTATAAAAATATATAGCTGAGTTATTATGCCTAAGTATGGCTACATGAGAACTAATGATTTGACTATAACTTATAAAACAACCATGAAGATAATTTCCCACCTGAGCGGCCAGAAGGTAAATAAAGTGGAAAATAATGTGGCCTCCATTAAACATTAATGCTACCACACTCTACATCTCTGATCATCACAGATACGTCTTCATGTTTTACTGCACCAGATTATCACTTCCAGGCCCTGACTGCTTTTTGCCCCAACCACTGGAGTTAGCCATAGACACCTCACTATCCTCATCCAAAGATCTCTGTCTGCCTATCCCTGGAAGATTTCTCACCCTCAGTCCTTCAGCCCTTCTGAAAAACTTAGATTTCACACTCATGATTTCCCATCCTTTTTTACTGGCACATTTTTTTTAACAATTTAGCTCCTATTATCATTGGCCCTGTAACAACAAGTCATATATTATCTGCAATAAAAAATAAAAAAACATTATTCCCATCTTTGCCAAGTACTGACCCGGGTTCGATCCCCACATGGGACAAGACACAACTGAGGTGCCCTTGAGCAAGGCACTGCTCCTAGGGTGCCATGGTTTGGGGCTGCCACCTGCTCTAGGCAAGTGTGTTCACTGCACCCTAGTGGGCACTAGTGTGTGTGTGTGTGTGTGTTTCACTGCATAGATGGCTTAAATGTGGAGGTCTGTGTGCAAGCACAGTAGGCAAATAATTCACTTTCACATCACATGCTGGGGCTGCTGGGTATTATAGTCCCGACAGAACCCCCTCCTACAACAGAACCCCCCTCCTTGGTAGGGTCTGCTATCTGCATGCCAGAGACAGCTGCTCTGTCGACCTTTGTTGTTTATTTTATAGCGATGATGTAAAGATGATGAAGGAATCTTTGCTGACACCATCTTGTATATAAAAAAAATAATTACTAAGAACAGAACAGATTCAAAACCAAGCACTATTTTATACTCATTTATATAGGCTGGTTGTTTTTGTAAGACTGAGGTAAATAATGTGGCCCTTATGTAAATATGATCTCACTGCTTTGGGACTATTGGACCCGTTGGACAACGGCCCCTAACTGTATCCTACTGTACATGAAGACATAATCATATCAGGCTTCAATGCCCTAAATGAGCATGAAGTGGGAGTTTGCTCCATTTCCCCTGCTGTCCGCCCTCACCTTACCACAGTTGCATCCTCAGCAGAGCTTGGCTTTGGCTGGTCGTAAGCTGAATAGTGATTCCCTCCGCAGGAACATGAGCAGACTCAGGCTGAGCAATGTTGTCCTCAGCAGGGTCATGAACAAGCTGTAGCTCATGCTGAGTGATAATAATGTCCTCAGCATAATTGGAACAAGGCTGAAAAAAGTTGGGTTGAATGGTAATGTCCTTAACAGAATCGAATGAATGAAAATCGAAAGGCTTGAGCTTGGTCTAAGCAGCGACAATGCACTCAGCAGAATCTTGAATGGGGTTGGGCTGACAGATGAAAGGGCTGACCTGATTCTCCTCAGAATCAGGAACAGACATGGGCCAGGCAATGATGACATCCTCACCTGAATTAGAAACAGGCACAGGCTGAGCGATCATGTCCCCATGTGCCAATCACATGTAGTAGTGACCACTAGTATATAGCATAGGAAGTGCAGCACAGGAACTTCAACTTCACTGAAGTCAATTCAGTGCTGCCTGCATATAATAGTTCTTTGAACTGGTTGTGTGAACAGTTAATCCTTAACCATTCATGTACAATAGCTCTTAAAAGAGGCAATATCGAGTAATGAGTAATCTTGTTACAAACATCTTTGTTTCTGCCTTGCTATTTAGACTTGCTGAATTTATATCTTGATTCATCTTTGCATTATCTATGGGAAAGCCTATATTTCTATAAAGCTGCTTTGGGACAATGTCCATTGTTAAAAGTGATATACAAATAAAATTTAATTAAATTTATACTTCCACATTGCTTGACAGACCCAATGCTCCTACTGCCACATTCACCATTTCCCCATGTAACTTCTTATTTTCCTTCCAACAGAGTTGTGAACAATACTAAGGGCAGTGATATTGAGCGACTCTAACAATCGCATCCTGGCAATTAATATAAGAATTCACCTGGCTTACAAAATTTATGGACATCAGGAAAGAAGGCTTTGCATTCTTGATGGTGTGATTTGTGTTCAACAAAAAAATTCTAGTCATTCAGTAACCTCTGTTTTTAATGAATATTTACATTTACATTTACAGCATTTAGCATTTAGCCAGCATTAAGGTTTTATATCTGATGTGGGCTGTTACAGAAAGCCAGTGAAGGATGTGACATGGTTAAACTTAGGACAGTTGAAGACAAGTTGAGCTGCTGCATTCTGGTTCAGTTGCAGGGGCCTGATGGCCCAAATAGAAAGACCAGCCAGGAGAGAGTTGCAGTAGCCCAGTCTTGAGATGACAAGAGACTGAACTAGTACCTGGCCTCCCTTTAGAGAAATAGATGAATTCTCAGAATTTGATAAAAGAAAAACTTGCATGACAAAGCCAGGTTGGCAACATGAATAGCAAAGGGGAGATGGTTGTCCAGAACTACTCCAAGACAACATACCTCTGTAGCTGGAGTGATCAGTGTTCTTAAAGGAAATCAAGAGATCACGATAACAAGCAGTTACTCCTGGGATGTAAAGCAGCTCTGTCTTGCCAGTTTTGAGCTTGAGGCTGAATAAGGAAAAATAACAAATATCAAAAACTACATAATCTTTGTGATTATATAATATATTAGAATAATTTTAACCACAACCTGATTGTGTATAGCTTGCGAAAACACTTGGATGCTCAGCATAGCATTTTAGATCATTACACACAATGGGGCTATCTGCTTCGTAAGCAGCAAATTAGTACCTGAATACAACAAAGTGCCACCTAGCGGCTCGGAGGAGAACATTACTACATTACTAGTCAGGATATTCCACTAGGTCCTGCTTCAGCATTGTCTTGTCTGCCTTGTGATGTGTTTTTTTGGCAGGGTAGATTAGGCAGTTTTAGTATGAGCTGTTGGTTTTAATAGATTTGCCGCTCTGGAGCAATGATTTAAATGATACCACACATCAACCTTCACATTTAACTGCAGTTGGTATGGGCAGAATCACTTTGAATGGTCTTTCTTGCCTTGGTTCCTGCCAATGACTTTTAAAAGTTTTTACAGAGATATAGTCCCCCTGGCAGTATCTCTTTCATTTGCTCAGTGGTTGTTTCTGCAGTGGTTATTTCTATTGTTCTTTTGTTGTACCTTTCTCATGGGCAAATATTTTCCTTTGGATTATGGTCAGGCATTTAATATTCATGTAGTTTGTTTTGTAGTTGCTGAAGCCATGGACCTGTAAAATATGTCACTGGCATTGGATGTCCTGTGAGCATTTCATGAGGTCTCAGTTGTTGCGATTTGTGGTCATTCTCATACTCATCAATTCCTATGGTAGCGCATTTAGTCAATACAATTTCTGTCCACTTGTTACACATTATTAACCAATCTTTGCTTTCAAAAATGCCATGTGAATGTGGATGATATGCAAACCCCAATCTTAGTTTTATTCTCAATACCTGTGTTTTGATGCCTTAAGTTTCGAGCACTTGGTGGTCAACACAGGAGCTGAAAAATTCACATGATACCATCTAGCATTGGTCGACACAACGGAAGTAGATGATAACAATGGGTGCAGAGCATGGTTGGTTAGTTATAGATGTACCTTTTTCTTACACAATGCCTGTGTGAGAGAGAGAGCCTGTTCTTGTGCAGTAATTCTGCCCCATATCTCATTCAGGAATAAACAACATTCCAGTGTTTGGTGTGACTGTTTTACTCATCATGAGTCTCTGTCTTGTCAGTGTGTGCTAGCATACCAATTTATTGCTGTGGCATATAACAAATTGTTTTGAATAGTCTGGATTCTTGCTTGTGCTATATATCTACTTTAATTTTCCCAAAAGCCCGATCAGCTTTTTCATCCCATACCAAATCATGAACTTTAATGGTCCTTTCAGCTAACAAAGAAGCTAACATTAGCAATGACAGCATGGCTAATGTCGCCGACATTTTTAATGAGCTGAAATCACTTCGTAACATAAGTGAAAGGAGATGTTACTGCTAACACAGCACACATTTATGAAGTAGATGCTGTGTAAGCGATGCCAAAGACGTGCTGGAAAAAAACACAAACTTTACATTAAACTCAGCAATTAAACAAATTCACTTTCCTTGAATCAAAAACTTATGATCTGGACAACCAGGGCAAACAGTCGCTTTTTGACTTCATCAACAACATGGGGTAAAGTCCTGAAAAATCATTCACCCTGGAGCAAGTGCACCGCACATTCGCATCTGCAAGATCCAACCAATACAGAGCGATTCTTATCCCTGGCATTCCAGGAGAAGGAATATGTTTGCAGGGAAGCATGGAAGCATGAAGGGGCAAAGATAATGTTTGCGCATGGCCTTTCAGCGGAGACAGATTGAGTTCACTGAGGTTTTAACACCATTACAAAGCTTTTTGTTGACATCAACACTTTCTGCAGATTTCAACACAACCCCTGCAACTGCAACCCAACACAACCCCTGCAACTGCAATTTCAAAATGCATCTCTTTTCAACACCACATGAAGCTGAGAAGTTCTACAGAAGCCTTTTTTTAAAAAGAAAAACCCAACAACACCATATTCTGACAACACTTTATAAAGATATTAAAACAAAGTACATTGGGGACTATTCTTCTTTCAGCTGGAATGAGAAAGCTGGCCAAACTTTGACAAGTAAAAAATAGGATAAAATATCTGAAATCTAAAATAGCTTTCTTACAGGAAACTCACCTAATTGGCCCGGATAAACATTTTTTGAATAAAAAGTGGCCAGGCTAGGTATTCTATGCCTCATATAAAACCCATGCAAGGGGTGTCGCTATACTCATACACAGATCAATACCATTCCAGGTCACAAAAACCAAGGTCCATTAGGAAAATATGTCATTGTGCAAGATGATATTTTGACAAAAACTACATTTTTATAAATGTCTATGGTCCCAATGAAGATAACCCATCTTTTTTTTTTTAAAATATATTTCTCATTGTGTCCACCTTGGAAGAGCTTTCAACTGCTCCATTAATTTGATGTTAGACAGGTCCACTCAGACTGATACAACTTACATGCAAACTAGCAAAACGCTGACTAATTACATAAAAAGTTTAAAATTAATACAGAACCCTAATAACAGAGAATACGCCTGCTACTATGGGAAAAACCCATTCACATATTGATTATTTCTTATTCTTAGTAGAACTACAGCCCAAGGTTAAAGAATGTTGGTACAGTAGTATAGTAATCAGCGATCATGCAGTCATATCAATGGAAATTCAACTAGGTAGGTGGGAACATTTTTCAAGATGGAGGTTACAAACCTGTCTGTTACAGGATCCTGCCTCTGTCAAATTCATAGAAATACGCATCAATAAATATTTTGAACTAAACAGAGATAAAACTACAGCTAGCATTAGATGATAAGCATTTAAAGCTGATATAAGAGGATAGATTATTAGTTACAAAAATTCTAAAACAAAGCAAAGTAATCAAGAACTGCAAACATTGGAAAGCCAAATAAAAAGAAAAAGAAAAACTGGAAAATTACTGAATCACTCTGTCTTGAAATATGATAAACTGACTGATCTGATAATGTAGCCAAGAGACTATTGTGGACTAAACAAACCTATTATGACCAAAGGAAAAAATCATGTAAACTACTGGCCTGGAGTTAAAAAAAAATGCAGGCAGAGAGAACAACAGTACAAGTACAAAGTCAACAACTACAGATCCGTGTGACATTAGTAATAATTTTAGAGACTTTTATGAGCTACTAAATAAGTCATATTATTTAGAAAATAGGGAGGATCACTAGTCCAGAACTAGATGGTTACCAATAGAGTTTAATAAACAGATAAAACTCTAAGATAAAACTATAAGATATAAACAGATAATGAGTTTACCACTCGAGGAAGTTACGCTTCAAAATTTAGAGAATAAGAGACGTATAACTAGAGACATATAACTAGATATTAAAATATTAGTTACTCATAGCAAAGAATCTGTAATGAAAAAATTAAATGCATGGAAAACAGATACTAAACATGATGAAACATATTGGGGAGGCACTTGTCTTAAAGCATAAAATCAATAAACACAAATTAAAACTACAGTAATATCTGAGACCTCTGTCTGTATACTGCTTTTTAGTTGTTTAATTTACAACCTGCACTGTATTTGTGTATTTTTACAGATTGCAGTTGGTTGCAATGTGCCAGAGAGACATGCTGAGCGACATGTTCATGTTCAATATTCAGTAGACTTTGGTGTCTCCTGGAAGTACCTGGTGCCACAGTGCCTTCCAGCTAACCCTCACTGTGGGGGTCAAGTGTCCCAGCCCTCTGTCTTTTTTCCTGCAGAAGGCTGGAAGAGAGCTATTTATCCTATACCCGACAGCCTAACAGACACGTAAGTAGACAAATTTTATGTATTATATGTATGTATACAGGTGCTGGTCATAAAATAAAACTCAAAAAAGTGAAACTTGCATATTATACTCATTCATTACACACAGACTGATATTTTTTAAGTGTTTATTTTTTTTAATTTGCTGATTATAACAGACAACTAATGAAAACCACAAATTAAGTATCTCTGAAAAATTAGACTATAGTGAAAAGGTTCAATATTGAAAACAACCTGGTGCCACAATCTAATCAGCTAATTAACTCAAAACACCTGCAAAGGCCTTTAAATGGTCTTTCAGTCTAGTTATGTAGGATGCACAATCATGGGGAAGACTGCTGACCTAACAGTTGTCCAAAAGACAACCATTGACACTGTGCACAAGCAAGGCAAGACACAAAAGGTCATTGCTAAAGAGGCTGGCTATTCACAGAGCTCTGTGTCCAAGCACATTAATAGAGAGGCGAACGGAAGGAAAAGATGTGGTAGAAAAAAGTGTACAAGCAATAGGGATAATTGTACCCTGGAGAGGATTGTAAAACAAAACCCATTAAAAAATGTGGGGGGGATTCACAAAGACTGGACTGCAGTTGGAGTCAGTGCTTCAAGAACCACCACCCACAAACGGATCCATACATGCAAGGACCATGGTATCCCTGTACTTAATTGGTCAGCAAATTCACCTGACCTTAACCCCATAGGAAATCTATGGGGTATTGTGAAGAGGAAGATGCGATACGCCAGACCCAAAAATGCAGAAGAGCTGAAGGCCACCTGAGCAGTGCCACAGACTGATCGACTCCATGCCATGCCGCATTGCTGCAGTAATTTTGGCAAAATTAGCTCCAGCTAAGTATTGAGTGCTGTACATGCTCATACTTTTCATGTTCATACTTTTCAGTTGGCTAGCATTTCTAAAAATTACCAAAGATACCAAATTTGGGGTTTCCATTAGTTGTCAGTTATAATCATCAATTGAAAGAAATAAACACTTGAAATATATCAGTTTGTGTGTAATGAATGAGTATAATATACAAGATTGACTTTTTTATTCTAATAAAATGATATTCTAATTTTATGACCAGCACCTGTATATATATATGTGTGTGTGTGTGTGTGTGTGTGTGTGTGTGTGTGTGTGTGTGTGTGTGTGAACATATAGATACAGATCTATCTATGCTGTTGTATGATCCACCACAGAGCTGTTCGGTTCCGGTTCTACCAGCAACATTCAGACACACAGTGGGCAGTGGGTAACATTTACATTGGACCTGGTTGTGTAAACCACTGCAGTGGTCATGGAGACTGTCTAGATCAACACTGCCTCTGTGATCCAGGATTTTCTGGACAAAACTGTTATACTAACTCAATTTTCAAGGTAAAGCCTGTTTCCTATATAGCCTCTAATCCTACCATATACAAGCAAACGCCCATGTAAAAATTTGTAATTAAACTTGTTTGTAATCTTTGTAGGAAACCCTAAAGGAGCGTTTTGAATGGCAGGGGTCCCATGGCTCACAGTGGCAAATTTTAGAGGGGGGTCATCCATGCACAGACTGTAGAGCACTGGTTGAGGGAAAGGCCTTGTATTTTAGTGGTGCTAATACTAGACAGGCTGTCACAACTGACCTTGATCTACGTGGTGCTAAGTTAGTACATTTTATGATAATGATATGTTAATTATGTTAATGATATTTTTTAATCTTTATAGATGATATGTTGATATCTTTTTAATCCATATTTCTTAGAACATCTACACTTAAATTTTATTTGCAACTGCATAATAATGACATATGAGATCATACTAGTTTGAAAAATCTTTTGACTCTTTTTCTTCTCTTCTATCTCATTGTATGATGGGGTGTTATAGGTTCGTAGAGTACTGGACCAGATTTGGAAATGAAGACAATACGACTATATGCCATTATCCATCTTGTAGAAAAGAAGGTGTATTGCTGGATTATTCCTCTGATGGAGGTTTGTTTTAGGCACATTGGCTTCTTAGCCTGACAGCACTGTTCTATGTTTTATGCTATTTTCAAACTGACAAAGAAAGTGGTCTGCTTCTGTGGTCTGCTTCACACTCTCTGTCTCTCACACACACAGGTATATCATGGACACTCCTTCATGAGATGGATTACTTGAAATATTTGTCAGTAAGGAGAGATTACATTCTGTTGCCAGAGGGAGCTCTCACCAATGCTACACGCCTGCGTTGGTGGCAGCCATTCAAGGTGCTTTCAGGTTTGGTAACTTCCAATCCTGACCGTGCTCAATGGGCCCTAGATAACATTCTGGTTGGAGGCTCTGAAATCAACCCCAGCAATCTTCTGGATACTTTTGATGACGGTATTAAGTCTTTTAATTGCTGCATTGTTTGCTGAGAATAGTAATATTTTCTTATTATAGATATAATATTATAGCAATAACAAGGTTGATTACAGATTTTTAGCTATCCATATAAATGTAGATGTGTGCTTTAATGGAAGAGTATATTACAACAAGAAGAACAAAAACAATAAAGTATGAAGAAGTTGGTAACACTTTATTTGTAAGGCTTTGTAAAATTTGAGCAGCGAACAAAGGATTTACTGTATACAGTATATACAAATAGTCAACAAACAACTAGTAAAACATTTCAGGGATATTTGTTGAACACTTCACACCAGGAAAAAGCTAACAAGCTGGTAAAATACTTAGAAGGCATGTTCATGATTTGTCATATATTCTCTATATTGGTGGTGGCTGGTGGTTTTAAAAGTACAAGATGAATAAACATAGTAAGGGCATATAGTAAGGGCTGGCATGTGAAACCCAAATACATTCAAATGCAGCAGTATTTTTGGTTTACAACTGGTGAGCTAACAACCTGAAATACAGTACTGTGCAAAAGTCTTAGGCACCCTATATGGTGTTTAGTATAAATGTTGTTGTAGACATTTTTTTAATTCTGCATTTATGAGTCAGTACAAAAACATTTTATATTATAAATCTGAAGATTATAAATAATAATAATAATAATAATAATGTTACAGTAAAAATGTTTCTATGTCATTAAGGAAAGCAATTTGTTAAATAAGATACAAAAAAACAGAATGAAGGAAGAAGTGAGAGTGACAGTCCATCCATCCAGAAAAACAGGTTCTCCAGGACACTAGAGAAAAATATAGTAAATCTGATCATTCAATTCCCTAATAAAATTGGATCATCCCAACCTGGGGTGACTATTTAACAAAAAAGCAAAGTGAAGTCGAACCGAATCCTGACTTTCTTTACTTTATTACTGTTTACTGCTCATTGTGGGGTTTTTCTTTCAAATAATAAAAACCTCATCACAACATTTCTTCACATGTGCCTAAGACTTTTACACAGTACTGTATATACAAAATTCAACAGCATTACAGAAAGGAATCAGTGATTTAAAGCTTGCTGCATTGTAATTGGTGACTTTGGGATAAAGTTGGCACTGTTTTGCTTTAAAAGCTCTCATGAATTAAAGAATGAATGTCCTTGCTTAATTAATCATGTGGACAATTAAATACAATACATTATTATTATTATTATTATTATTATTATTATTATTATTATTATTATATTACTGCAAGATTGCAGGTTTATCTTGAAATACAGTGGCACATGTGGTGCTAAACACATTGTGGCACATGGGGTGCTGAAAACATTGACCTTACCAAATGTGAAATGGTTTATTTATTATAACATGAACAACGTCCTCTGTTTCCATTGTTGCTTTATTACCAGCAATCAACAAAATTAACTTCCAACGGAAAAAAAATACAGAATAATACTCTAAAAAACACTATATTTTAACCCTTGCTGTATGAGCAGTGACACAGTTTTTCTGCATATATATATATTTATATCTAT
>JAOVVF010000032.1:9563899-9581055 GCA_028565595.1 Duopalatinus emarginatus | reverse complement strand
TGGCCTGTTTCTGACCCAGAGAAGGATGTCATCAAGCTCATTTCTGTTTTTGACCCAGAGAAGGATGCCTCCAAGCCCATGTCTATTTCTGACCCTGAGGAGGGCATTACGAGCTTCAGCCCACCCCAGGTCTAAGAAAGGACCTAATCAGTTCCATGCCCAAGATCCCACTTGATCCTGGTCTGAGAGAGGACACCAGCAGCCATGATTATAAGTCAGCTCCAGTCAAGCTTTATTCCTGCATCCATGTGCTTTGCTGTGGTTCACAGTAGCATTGCTCAAAGGCTGCTGTCCATTCAGCACCTCAGTTTTTCGAAGTGAGAATGTGTAATTTGAATGTGTAGTTGTTGCAGCTGCTGGAGTTGTAGATGGTTAGATCACAAAATACACCCTTTCAAACCAATACTATGAGACATTGATGATGTAGTTGGTTTAGCTGTTATATTATTGCTTTCTACAACATTGCTATTTCTATAGCAAAATATCATTACTATTATTGCTATCTACATATAGTTTTTTCATTAATACATTTGTTTCTCAAATTTATTGTTAAATACATTGTGTGCTACAGATTGTGGTGGGTTGTGCAACTGAAATCTGTGAAGATCATTATCCAGTGTTTCTGCAATACAGAAAAGATGCCAGGTAAGTGAATGAAAGTCATTGAAAACTGTACAGATAGAATGATAAAAAATCTACTACAATAGTGACTGGTTATTTCTGACAAATGACTAAAGGTCATTAGTATTCACAATCCTATCATATTAATTCTGCTATAATAGCAAAATCACTTTGAAAAAGAAAGAAATATTAGAAGTCGACTTTTATGAAGTTGTTTGTGGTCTAAGTTGTTACTTTTCTGCAGGAATGAGTACCAAAAAGATATAGAAAAGGTTTTGCAGAAAACATATTGCATGTATTGTGGCATTAGTGGTGAGAAATATGCCCACATTGTTAAATATATTTAGTCACATTGTCACATATAGTCACATTGTTAATATATTTAAATACATATAGCCTGACATTTTTTTTATAAACTTATAGGGAAAGCTGTGCTTCTTGTGCTGTCTTATAGTTGCTGGATTGTGTTTTCTCCACAGGTCAGACCTTTGGAACTTGGTACAGTCTGCATGCCTCCCCTCTTCAGTTAATAATGTGGGGTGTTCACCTTTCCACTTCCATGAGTCCAGCATCTACAGCCCGGTTAACAGTTTAGTATGGACCAGAGTTACTTTGCAGCTACCGGATCATGTTTCTTCTGGGTATACCATACTCTGAGAATTTTTTTTCTTTCTGTGTGATAAATATTCAGCACAGCAGAAACAGCAAAAAAAAAAAAAATACACAAGTCCATGTTTTACTATTTTGTTTAAAAGGAAATTTGAATGATTGTAAATGAGAAAGACTTTGATACCTACTCTGAACTTTATTCATCAGCATAGAAATGGCTGAAATTATAATTATAATTAATTTAACAATTTTAGTATGAGCAGTGGTAAGTTAATTCAAAAGGCGATAGAGAAAAAAGAAGAAACATGCATTTCTACAGTGAGGATTGTGCATAGATATACAATTTATATCACAGATATCAAGATCTATATTTAAAAAAAATAATGTTTTTTTATTTTCTGTCTTGTTTAATTAAGATATTAGCAAATTATCACTTATAATTGGTGTGTGTGTGTGTAGAGGCATGCATGTGTATGTGTGTGCAAACATACATATTCAGTGTAACAGTTAGCAGGACTGGGGTAACATGTGCAGGTACTGCATGTCTCATGGTATGAAGCCAAACATTTTCATTACTGAGCACTGTCCACACGCCCATAGTAGAAACACAGACACTACATGAGACAACTTTCTCTCAAACCTCCAACTGCATTTATATTGGCACATAAATTGTGCGCTGGTAGCTTTGTGGCTGAGCATCTGCATGCAAGCCTTACATCACCAAGCACAATGCATCTGTTCCAATAGGACACTGCATAAAACAAAGTCCATAGAGGCATGGTAGGGTGAGTTTTGTGTGAGAGAACACAGAGGCCCACACAGAGCCCTGACTTTATCCTGCACCTTTTGGTCAACGTAGTCATGGCGGAACATAAAAGACTAAAAGTACTGTGGCGTGAGACCATTCACTGCTTTATAAGTCAATAGTAATAATTCAACCTAGTGGTAACAAAACCATGACCAAGTTTTTTCTGAACATGTAGTGACAGCATATTTCTTTTTCTTACTAATGTTAATATATAATCGGAAAGCTACATGTGGTCCTAATACAAGCACTTTTAAGCTAGTGTACCTTATCTGTCTTTGCTGAAACATATAATTATATGTTTAATTATAATTATGTGTATAATCAACCTAACAGTGGAAACTGATTCCATGTTTCGAATAATTTTACCCAAAGGTAGCAATGGGCCAAAAACAAAACCTTGTAAAAACACCAAACCTCATCTTAGTGTGCATAAAGAAATCACTATTTACCTCTACAAACTGATATCGGTTGGTCAAATAAGACCTGAACCAGGACAGTTCCCTAAACTCCAACAACATTTTGTAGTCTATGAAGTAGAATGGTATGATCATGATGATTTGCTGATCTGATACAAATTTTGCAGACATCTAGTTGGTTCTTTACCAATTTGGAAAAAATTTGGAAACAATTAATATTATTAATCTAGCCGGAGTAGGCAAATCATCTCCAAGATTGTAGCATATGTAGCATATGTAGATATGTTCATAAATTTGTCACTGACAAAAATACATGAAGTCGTCACAAGTACACTATGATAGTATGGACGCTTCTGTGATTAGTTTTGCTTCTGTATTAAATAAGAATCTAGGATTATTTCCATAATTTAGGAGACTTACCTTCCATGCTGAAATATAACCATTTTAGTTTGACACCATTTACGCTGTATTGATGTGAAATGCATACATTTTGGCTAATACATATTTTAAATGAGATAAGGTAACAGTCCAAGAAAGCATTAGACTGTGGAGGTGTCTTATTTTTATAAACAAAACCTCAAATGTTAAATTGATGCTGAGGTTTGTGTGTGACACCTAGATTATCTTTATAAATAACTGTGACTCCTCCTCCTTTGCCAGTTAGACAAGGCTGGTGTATGGAGGTCTTCATGTAATGCTGGACATCCAGCAGGTCAGCAACCATAACTTGCTGTAAGTTACATCAATATGTCACATGAAGCCAGAGCAGATTACTGCATCAGACATTGCCTTTGCTAATTTACATATGTCTATAACATTACTCTTAGTAACCTCTGGCTGACAAAGGTGTATATCCCCACATGAAAAACTACCTTAAAAAACCAGTGCTTACCTAGGATCCTAAGATTACATGCTATGTCTAGTGCTCTGGCTCCCTTTATACAACTAACTAGAGCTTCTGGTGCTCCTAAAGACCTAGCTAATTTCATGTGCCTCATGATAAACTCTCTTATAAACAGAGCTATTTCAAGCAAACCTGTCAGAAATGTGAATGGCAGAGAAGAGGTGCACCCATGCGCGAGTCTTAGCATTAGCTTTGGCTTTGCAATGTTATACCCGTAAAATAAACAATACAAATAAACTAAAAACGATGACGCAAAATTAACACAGGTTTTTCACCTTTCCACTTCCATGAGTCCAGCATCTACAGCCCGGTTAACAGTTTAGTATGGACCAGAGTTACTTTGCAGCTACTGGATCATGTTTCTTCTGGGTATACCATACTCTGAGAATTTTTTTTTCTGTGTGATAAATATTCAGCACAGCAGAAACAGCAAAAAAAAAAAAAAAAAAATACACAAGGAGTCCATGTTTTACTATTTTGTTTAAAAGGAAATTTAAAATCTGAAAATGATAAATCTGACTTTGATACCTACTCTGAACTTTATTCATCAGCATAGAAATGGCTGAAAACATCAAAGTTAGCACACATACAGTCAAGAGAACTCGCAGCAGCAATTAAAAAACTGGAACTATGTCACAGGAACTACTGTGAAGTGATTTAAATAATAATTTTCAATACAAAAATACAAGTAATTTTATTTTGTTCGTTCACAAATATCTTTTTTTCTTGTGTCTTTTTATGAGTCTTTTCTCTTTTCTTTAACTTTTCCTGCAAACATTCCCAAACAAATTACCTTAGGCAGATCCCTTCATACAGGTCATCCTGCTACAAAAATGCAGTTTTAGAAACATCACATAAATTACTACCCAAACATGTGCAGCCAGCTTCTATTATTCTGAGACTTCAAGTTCTCCCATGTCGTCACTCTCTCAATCTTCTTCTGTCGCACTCTGCTGTCTTCTGGCATTACAGCATGGCCTGTTACAGTTTATAGCATAATTAATGGAAAAACGTCCAATTCCACCTGGGTAAGCTTTCTATTCAGATATATCACTGGATGTTCTTTGCACATGCATTCCTGAGCCAAGGCAGACACAGGCCCATCTCAAAGGCAGTGTTTGCAGAATTTTGCATAGTGAAATGGAGATCAAAGGACTATCAGGATGTCAGAGCTGGACCTTGCTGAATGCTTGCTCCACTGCTTTCATCCCACAACATGGATCATGTCAAAATACAGAACAGGCAGAGCTGTAGTGTTAGTGCACCACCAGTGAAACTGAAAGAGAACTACTCTTTTGACCACTATCGAATTGACCTCCGCATTTGACCCATCCATTCAGTGAAAAACACACTAGTGAACACAGTAGGGGCAGTGACCATGTGTGCCCAGAACGGGGGGCAGCCCCTATCCACAACATCCAGGGATTAGTTGGGGGTTAGGTACCTTGCTCAAGTGCATTTCAGTTGAGACTTGTTGGTTGTGGGATCGAACCAGGAACCTTTTGGTCCCAAGGCTAGTTCTTTAACACAAGCTAATCGTAAAAAAATCCTACCTTTTTTGCTTACAGTCCCTGTTTTTTTACATGTTGACCTCTGTGACATATTTCTCTCTCTAGCAATTATACACAAAATCACTGCCATTCGCCCCAGTACCAGATATATGTAATTTTTACAATATAATCAGTCTATGATGTAAACATGCTTCTCTTGGTCTTCAGTGCAACACAGTTCCGTTGGATTCAAAAAGAGGATGCTGTTGAGCAACATGGCTGGGGAATTGATAATGTCTACATTGGTGAAGCATGTCCAGGTCTTTGCAGCGGACATGGTTACTGTACCACTGGAGCAGTCTGCCTTTGTGATGAAGGGCACTATGGTTGGCACTGCTAATTTGCACTTTATTACTTTGTGTACAGCATATTATTTTGAAAGCTTGGGGACCTAGTTGGTAACAGATGGCAATATCAGAAGTACCTGGACATCAGTGCATTTCTGTCTCTTTTTTTCTTCTCTCAGGTGATGATTGCTCCTTGTGGAACAGTGATCTTCCCAATTCTATCAAGGACAACTTTGAGTCTGGGTCTGTGTCTGAGGACAGTTGGAGTGTCATTCAGGGTGGAGGGGTTAGCAGTGGCTGTGGTCAGCTTTCTCCACATGCCCATGGGGACTCCCTATATTTTAATGGCTGCAAAATGAGACAGGCCATCTCCAAACCTTTAGACCTTACCAGGGCCAGGTACAGCACACTCAGCAAAAGTCTAACATGACATTCACTTTAATGACTTAAGGTCATTCTCATATGTGGACTAATTTGTGGCATTTTGAAATATTGTAAATTAACAGTGGACTCTTAAATTGCAGGTGCCTGGTTAGAGCAAGCTAAATAAGAACCAACAATTTTTACACTTTCTATATCCTACTTTCTCTCTCTCTCTCTCTCTCTCTCTCTCTCTCTCTCTCTCTCTCTCTCTATCTATCTATCTATCTATCGCAGCAAGATCATGTTTGTGCTGCAGATTGGGAGCATGTCACAGTCAGACAGCTGTAACGCGGCTTTGAACCAGGTTGATGCTGCTGACCGGGCTGTGTTACTCCAATACAGTGTCAACAATGGAGTCAGCTGGCATGTCATTGCCCAGCACCAAACTAAAGACTTCATCAAAGCCCAGAGAGTCTCCTACAACATTCCACTGTAAGTCAAAACATATAAGACATCAATGCTGTTTTTTTTCTGCTTTTAAATATGAAGGGTTTTTTTCCCATATTATAGTGAAGCTCGTGTGAAAGGGGTGCAGTTGCGATGGTGGCAGCCACGTCATGGTGGTACAGGGAAAGACCAATGGGCTCTGGACCATGTGGAAGTTGTTCTGTGAGTAGACAAACACTTTGTTGTGCCCCCCTCCCAGTTTCTCTTTCCTGTTCTTTCTATTTATATTTTTGTATAACACATGGCTGCACTCATCACTTTTGCCCCCTACCTTGTGTGTTGTGTCTTTCTTTTCTGCCCCTCTTTATCATATTTTAAATATTGTCTTTTCAGATCTCTAATTTCTGTTGCTTATGTGTTTCTGACATTTCTGCATGGGAAGCAAGCTCTGTTTTTTAATCCTGCCCTCATTTTTTTATTTCTGCTCTCATATGTATTTTTCCTGCCCCCTTGGCATGGTGGTAGAATCAGGTAAGTTTTCTATCTTTCCAAAAATGCAACCCAGTCCCTTTCCCCCAATGTACTATATGCACTATAATATACATTGTGTTACAGCCATTCTGTTAAAATTAAACTTGTTAAACTTGTTGTCAAACTTCTATACAAATATAATTTTTTAATGATTGCTGATTATTTTTTACTCATATGCTATCTACAAAAAAAATTGATTATGGTGGTATTGTAATGCACTGCTCCATAGTCCCATGTTTCAATCTAAGTGAGTAAGGTTTCTTTGCATGTTGTTGTGGGTTTCATTCACATTCTGGGGTTTCTTGAGAATTTCTGAAAGACACATCAATAACTGCTGATGCATACAGAGATGTCACTATTGTCTTATGATATGTATTGTCTCCAATACTGTTGTCTTCATACTAGAAAGGAGAAATTATTCATTTTGATAGTACAAATGTTTTTGGAGGTTTTGCCAGTGCATAGCTAATATATTTCTTACAGGAAAGGCACTACAGATGCACTGGACACTACACATTCTAGTAGTACAGAGTGAATTCCTTTGGTGCTCACTTATCATTTCACTTGTAAAACAGTGATGGGTATTATCCTCTAGAAAAAACAGGATCCTCCAAAGAAGGACTCATTATCTGTAAATGGGGAATGGAATTTTTGCAGTGCTTGGGATGTGAAGAATTGAACTGCAAGGGAAAAATCAAGTCTGTCAGTTCGTAATACATAGTGGATTTCAAAGTGGAATGTGTTGACTTGAACAAGAAGTATAAAAGTGTGCAGCAGAGTGAGGAATGGGTTCCTGACACAGAAAAAACTGGCACAGAAACTTTCTTGCTCAATAAATCCAAACAGAAATTCAAATATACTGCATATATTACTTGTTACACTGAATTATTGATCATGCTCTGCACTAATCTACAGTGACATATGGGGGGCCCAGCCTCACTGGTCTATAATGTAGAGATGCTCCTGCTTCTAGTGTCACTCCTGCCTACGCACCAGACCCTGCATGTCAACCAGCTAGCTCTGTGGCTCCCTCACATCTTTGGTGACTTTGATTATGTTTAATAAATACCATCTGTGTTTTGTAAGACTTGATTAGTTGGTTTCTGTTTTCTCGTGTTGAGTATGTATATTAAAGAGCTTGCAATTGTGTCCACTAACATTCATGCTGGAAGTTTTTGACACATAGATACAGAATGCACTGCCATTAATATGGACATGGCAGGTGAATTGTTAGAGAGTGTCTGAGCCCAGCAGGACCAAGTCATGTGGCAGCACCAGCAAATTCTCAGTATAAGATGAGCTGTGCTTCCTAGACAGGTTTCCTGTATTTTGAGGGGCTGACCAGGCAGCCTGTCTGGGTTCACTGCAGCTCAGCTCCGCTGAGGATGATGCTGCTCAGCTAATGCCTGTTCCCATTGATGACACTGCCACTCATCTCATGCCTGTTCAACTCATGCCTGAGGATGGTGCTGCTCAGCTTATGCTTGTTCCTGCACAGCTCATGCCAGATCACACTGAGGATGGCACCACTCAAATCAGCTGCACTGATGATGCAGTTGGTGACCAACATAGCTGAGGATGCCACTACCACACAGGCCATCTCTTTTTAGAGGTGGTGGGGGACATAAGTGGCAAGGTGGGTGGCAGGGTGGCAGGCAGCTGAAAAAAACAGAGCGACCATGCGTACCAAAAATTACATTTGTATCTTGTAAATCCTTAGACCTAATTTAGTAACTAAACATGATGGTTTTTAAAATCAATGCCAAAAATACTAATATTTTGTAGTGAATCCTTCACAGCATCCAGCTGATATGGTGATAACTAATTTTGCCCTAGATCTTACCATAGGTCTTCTTCACTCCAAGACAACTTCCTTTTATATTATCGATTCCGCAGAAAATTCCCTAGTGCTGGAACTTTCATGGCTGGTTCAACATAATCCTACCCTGTCATAAGCATCAGGAAACTTAAGTGCACTGGAAGTGCACCTGATTGCACTGGAACAACACCGCCAGGCCAGTAAGCTAGATCTACGGAGTGCATACAACCTGTTTTGCATACAAAAAGGGGATGAGTGGAAGACAGCATTTATTACCGCTGAATGCTTGTATTAAGCTTCTGTCCTCCAGAAGCTTTATAATCACCAACTGTATGTTAAATTGGAAAAGTGTGAATTTCACCAAACCGAAATCTCCTTCTTAGGCTATGTCATAAATTCCTATGGTGTGCAAATGGACTCTAGTAAGGTCACTGCTGTGACTACTTGGCCATGTCCTCGCACTATAAAGGAACTGCAATGATTCTTGGGCTTTGCCAACTTTTATAGGAGATTTAACTGAGACTTTAGCACAGTGGCCTCTCCACTTATTTCCTTGCTCAAGGGCAATACTAAAACTCTGGCCTGGAATCCTACAGTCCAGAGAGGTTTTGACATGCTAAAGAATTGCTTCACTTGATGCATGCAGACCCCTTGTTGCCATTCATAGGGGAGGTGGATGCTTCTGAAACAGGTATTAGGGCTATCCTGTCTCAACGCCATGGCCACTCTGCAAAAATGCACCTCTGCGCATTCTATTCCAAGAAACTCACTCCCACAGAGAGGAACTATGACACTGGTAAAAGAGAGCTACTGGCTGTCAAAGCAGCCTTGCAAGAATGGCGTCACTGGCTGGAGGGGGTTCGTCACCCATTCTACATCCTAACAGATCACAAGAACCTTGAATACATCAAAGCAGCAAAACGTCAGCAGCAAAACTCCAGACAGGCTAGAAAGGCCTTGTTTTTTTCTTCGGTTTAATTATACCCTCATAATTCATCCTGGCTCTAAGAACATCAAAGCAGATGTGCTATCCAGACTTCATGACCAAATCCAGCAGGCACAATTATCTGAGCCACCCCCAGCAGAATGTGCCAGGGAACCTACATATGTACCTTTAGTTCTTTGACCCACTCTTCTCCAGATGATCCATTCCACTCTTAGTTCAGGACACCCGGGTATACAGCAAACGTTAACTCTGGTACAAAACAAATTTTGGTGGCCCACTGTAGCTGATGATGTTACAACCTTTGTCAATAACTGTGTTGTTTGTGCCCAGAGCAAAACACCCAAAGAACTTCCAGCTGGACTACTGCAGCCCCTCCCAATTCCACGATGGCCATGTCTCATATTGCAGTAGACTTTATCATGGATCTGCCCCCCTCCCAAAGAAAGACCACAGTTCTGGTTGCCATTGATCATTTCTCCAAGGCCTGTCTACTCATTCCTCTTGCCAAATTACTGACTGAAATTGGTAACTGCAGAAGCCCTATTTCACGAGGTATTTTGTTTTCATTTTCTTCCTGAGGATATAGTATCTGTCCGGGGCACTAAGTTCGGGTTTGGCAGTCCTTTTGCACCATGATGAATATCATAGTGAGTCTTACTTCTGGCTACCATCCACAATCCAACGGCCACGTAGAGAGCTTGAATCAGGATATAGGTAGATTCTGCTGCTTGTATTGTAGCAATTCCCAGCATGACTGGGGTCAATACCTACCATGGGCTGAATATCCACAAAACTCTTTGTCTCACTCTTCTATTGCTCTCTCCCCCTTTCAGTGCATCCTTGGATATCAACCATCATTCTTTCCTTGTTCTGAAGAACCCTTGGAAGTTCCTGGAGTGGATGATTGGTTTAGGAGAAGTAAACAAACCTGAGAAGTGACACATGTCCATTTGCAGAGGGCCGTTAGGAGACAGAAGATCTGAGCTGACCGCCACCATGGGGCCTGCCCTCAATACGTTGGTATGGCTGTCCACTAAAGATCTTAGATTCAACACCCTATGTAAGAAGCTTAATCCCAGATTCATTGGGCCATTTAGGATTATCAAAAGGGTTAATCCTGTGTCTTATTGACTACAATTACCAGCCCATTACCGCATCGCACCTACCTTTCATGTTTCCCTACAAAGGCTCTTTCAGCCAGCTCTCCCAGACTCCTGCAGATCCTCCTCCACCTCTAGAAGTAGACGGGGGCCTGGCCTAATATGTAAACTCCCTACTGGACTCATGAAGGAGAGGTCAGTTGCTTCAATACCTGGTGGATTGGGAGGGGTATTGTCCAGAGGAGCAGAGCTGGGTTGAGGCAAAGGATATCCTGGATCTCTCCCTTTTCAGCGATTTTCATGCTGCACACCCCAACCATCCTACCCCTCACCCACGGGGTCGTCCTAGATGACATTTGTCATTTGTGTCAGGAGCCACTAATTTGGGGAGGGGTACTGTCAGTTATTCCCCTTCTGGCCACCAGTGTGCCACACCTTCGGTTTCTAACTCTGCCTGCAATCAAATTCCAGCACGGTAACTGGGACAACCCTAATTACTGACACCTGATTCTCATTTCGCCACTGATCACCTTGGCTATACAACCCCCTCAGTTGCACCCAAACTTTGTGTAGTATTGCCAGTACCTCAGTGTCTGCATTACCAAGCCTTGTTGTGTCTGTCTGTGGATACCTTTACCTGGCTTTTATGACTGCTTTTTGGCTCTGACTTATTTTCCTGTTTTCAACATTGTCTCTTAAGGGTTTTTTTGTTTATTAAACTATCTAAACCTGCTTATGGATTCCTTTCAAGTTCCGGAGACTCACCTGACCCAGCAACAAAAAATATTTATTACCAAAAATATGGAAGGAAAAATATGGAATTTGTAGGAAGCTTTAAAATGCTGGTTTAAACTAAGGTTAAGCAGCTGGTTGTGGTTTATAGTGAATGAAAAAACAATTAAAAAAACAATCAAATATAAATGTTAAATTACAGATGAGATCAAACCGAAAAGTATTGTAACAGTAATTTTAATGTAATGTATTAACTAATGTAACTTGCACAAAGACCTTCAAGATTAGATTTATTTTCACAGGCAAAGCAGCAGTTCTCAGTAAAGTGATGAGGCACACCTGCCTGAGTGACAGATATACACACACATACACACACACACACACATGGATGTGTGTGGGCACAGAACATATGATCATTGAAAGGACACAAATGTCTGCATTAAGAAAGAAAGAAACTGCATTAAGAGAATTTCTGTAATACATTAAACTTATCATAAAATCTGCAATTTTTCCCCCATTTTATTATTTCTTAATAATAAAATATGGATAAAATTAGATCAAAGACATCACAAAGAACATCAGACTTATTTAGATTTAGATTTAGGAATTATTTAGATTCAACCTATATCTTGATTTAGTTGTAGCTGTCATGCTACCACCTATAAACAAGGACCACCAAACATTAGCACCAGGAGTGTTCCATAGGTCAGCCAAAACATAGCCACTGTCTCTAAGCGGTATATCTCCTTTTACTTTATGAATATATTAATATAATATATACTATATTTGAATGAATCTAAAAGCCAGTACAGTTTCAGGAGTGGCAAAGAGGATCAAAATAACAAATGCAGACAGAACAAACTTCATTCTAATGGCACTACCTGGGGGTGCTCCCCAGAAATTCAGACAATTCCAAAACATAGTGAAATTCTAATACAAAGTGATCTATATGTACGTGATCTATATGTGTGAAGGTTTACGGAGAATTAACTGGCTCTGGGGCTCTACTACAGTGGCTGGTGTCTGAAATCTTTCACCACAATCCGGTCTCCAGATTGTAGGACATGGAGTGGTTCATTGGATGGAGTTGGTAGTACTACCCCTCTGTGAGCAGATTCAAGATCAGACAACAAGCACTGAATATTCAAGCACTGAATCATCACACAACGATATCTCTGATATTGGGTGTTTTATTGATCCTATCCCTGCATTGGGTGATCTCTCAAATAACATCTTGAATGGGGTGAGATTGTGTTTTGGTCTGACCTGCAACCTTATTTGCATTAGAACAATGGGGAGGACATTTGTCCATCCTAGCCAAATTTCAGCACTTGCTTTGCTGAGTTTGTTTTTTTTAATGAGCGATTCTCCCTTTCTACAGCTCCTGCACTGGCTGGGTGATATGCACAGTGTTGTCTCAAATATATCCCCAAGAATGTGCTTATTTGTTTTATTGCTGAGCTTACAAGAGGAGTTTCATTATCACTGGATATTTTATTAGGAACACGCCATCTAGGAATGATATACTTTAATAGTGCCTTGACTACACTTTCTGAGTCTTCTTTTGCTGTTGGGAACACTTCTACCCACTCGCTAGGCAACAATCGCTTGGCAAAATTTCTTGCCTTCACTCGGTGTTAACTCAATAAAATCCATCTGAAGATGACTAAAAGTTCTGTCTGGTGTTGGGTTTGCTGCCTGTACTACTTTTAGACCCTGATCTGCATTGGACTATGTGCATATAAGACATTGCTTGCAAGTTTTGAGAGTAATTAGAGAATCCCTTTGTGAACCAATGCTTGTTTACAATTTCTACCATTCCCCCTTTCAATACATGTGTTTTACTGTGGATTAACTTTGCAAAGTACGGAAACACTGATTTAGGTAAACACGGATGTCCCAAGTGGGCATGTCCATACCCCCTCTTTTTCACCCTGCCAAGCTCCAATTGCCTTCCTAGTCTGCTAAAATTTTTATTCCCTCAGAGGTTGTCATTTCAATTTTTTAACCTTTTTAAGCTGATCTAACTGTCTTACACTAAAACTTTATCCATATATCAAACTGTTCTAGACACCATTCACCATAGTTTTTTTTTCTCATAAAATTGATATTCTCGCTATCTGTTCTCTCTATTGCCACTGTAGCAGGTGGCCCTGTAACAGGTGTCTGTACTTCCTCTTTTCTTTACACTTGTTCTTGTGTGTATTGTATGTATTATTCATGGGGGTCGTCACAACACCCCCAATTACCCCCAATAATTGGTTCTCTAGCACCTTGTCTTTATCAGCATACAGAAATATCTCTTTTACCCAGCAATAAAGAATATCCAGATCACTCAGACAAAGCTGAGTGATGATTAATGCTATTACAGTAATGAAGAATTTTTTATCGTATTTTTATCTGCACTCTTTGTGATAGGTCGAAGGCCAAAACAGTCTTGAGTGTCATTTCCAGCTGTCCCTTCTCAACTCTAAGAGCTCAGGGAATGAACTCTTCTAGTGACACACAAGCATCCTCCAGCTAAAATATCCCACACAGGAGAGATCATTTACATTTACATTTACAGCATTTAGCAGACACCCTTATCCAGAGTAACTTACAAAAGTGCTTAGTTAAATTATTGTAGTATCTGAAGCAAGTAAAGGTAAATCAGGATTTAAGAACTCAGACCAGAATCCTACTAGAAAAGAGCCATGTAGTATCAATTGTCCAAAACTTCCTACACTAGTCATCCTGCAAAGAGAAGAAGACAATAACCAAAATAGTCACAAAACTGAATGAGTAAGACATAAAATACAGCTAAAAAACATTTATTCTTTAATTAAGTGCTGGCAGAACAGGTGAGTTTTCAGCTGACGTTTGAAGACAGCAAGTGACTCTGCTGTAGAATCACTACATCACTACATTAAGGGGTAGTTCATTCCACCACCTTGGTGCCAGAACAGAGAGGAGTCTGGATGTTTGTCTTCCATATGTCTTGGATGATGGTGGATCAAGCCGGGCCGTACTTGAAGCACGAAGAGCTCTAGGTGTGCACCTGGTCTTAACCATTGCCATCAGGTTGGAGGGGGCTGGCTTTGTAGGCCAGCATCAGGGTTTTGTATCTGACACGAGCTGCTACAGGAAGCCAGTGAAGGGTTCGCAGCAAGAAGGTGACATGGCTATACTTGGGGAGGTTGAAAACAAGTCGAGCTGCTGCATTCTGGATCAGTTGCAGGGGCCTGATGGCATGCATGGAAAGACCGGCCAAGAGAGAGTTGCAGTAGTCCAGTCTTGAGATGACAAGAGACTGGACTAGTATCTGGGCAGCTTCTGTTGAGAGAAATGATCAAATTCTCTGAATGTTGTTAAGGAGGAACCTGCATAACTGAGCCAAGTTAGCAACATGACCAGAGAAGGAGAGTTGGTTGTCCTTAGCAACTTCTAGACTTCATACCACAGTAACTGGAGTGATCATGGTATTCTCAAAGGAAATTGAGAGATCATGATTACAGTTAGTTACTCTAGTTTCTCTAGTTACTCCTGGGATGTAGAGCAGCTATGTCTTGTTAGGGTTGAGTTTGAGGTGGTGGGCAGCCATCCATGAAGCAATGTCTGCTGATATCTGAGCTGAGACCTGCGTATCAGAGGGAGGAAAGGAGAGGACAAGTTGGGTGTCATCAGCATAGCAGTAGTGGAGAAGCCATAAGAAGTGATGACATTTCCCAGAGAGCACGTGTAGAAAGAGAACAAAAGGGCACCAAGTACTGAGCCTTGTGCGACGCTAGTAGAGAGTTTGCATGGTGTGAATGTGCAGCCCCTCCATGTTACCTGATAGGAGCGTTTCTCCAGGTAGGACTGGAACCACTTCCATGCAGTGCCAGAGATACCAAGTTTGGAAAGGATAGAGAGGAGGATACTGTGGTTGACAGTATCAAAGGCAGCAGACAGGTCAAGGAGAATCAGGACCAATGACAAGCCAGCTAATTTTGTAGCATGCAGCTTCTCTGATACTGCTATGAGTGCAGTTTCCGTGGAGTGCGCTGGTTTGAAGCCAGACTGGTTGGGGTCCTGAAGGTGGTTTTGGGGGAGAAAGGTGGATAGTTGATTATAGACAGCATGTTCGAGGATATTAGAGAGAAATGAAAGGAGGGATACCGGTCAGACACTTGTGGCCCACCCAGGGAAGCTAAAATTGTAACAGTAAATTTTCAAATAAAGACCATCATCCTTCCTCCAGAGAAGATATATTTCCCCAGGCAAAACTGCATGCAATTCTCAGCAAAGCAATGAGGTGTGCATACCTTAGTGACAGACGCTTCTCTTTATATATTCTCAAAACAATCTAGAATAAACTTTTCATTTATCTATCACTTTTCTTATCATCCAAAGACCCTTTTTCTCTAAGACCGAAAGTTTGCCTAGCAACGAGACCTCAAAAGACTTCCTGTTAGTCCTGTTACCTCCTTAAAGAGAGCAGCCTCTTGGCTTGTCTGGATGTCTGGGTCATAGGACATATGATCATTGGTCACAATGGTCTGCATTAATACGCTGAATTTCTGTAATATATTATACTTATCATAAAACATGCAATTTCTCCAACAGTATGTACCAGCCGTGGCCTAGTGGGTAGGGAACCAGTCTTGTGACTGGATGGTCCTGGTTTTGGTCAGTTTTGGCACTGTGGGAAGGAGTCCTGCTGAAAAAGGAAATCAGCATATCCATAAAGCTTGTCAGCAGATGGAAGCATGAAGTGCTCCACAATCTACTGGTAGATGCATTGACTCTGCACTTCATAAAACACAGTGGACCAACACCAGCAGATATGGCACAACAAACTATCCCAGACTGCAAAAAGTTCACTCTTGACTCTGGCCACACTGCTCATGTTGAATTCTGTGCATCTCCTAACTTCCCCCAGAGTATAGGACCTTGATTTCCCATTGAGCAACAGTCAAGTTCTTTTTCTTTGTAGGCCCAGGTAAATGCTTCTGACATGTCTCTGGTTTAGGAGTGGCTTGATATTAGGAACGTAGCAGTTGCATAGCTTTGTCCACTCTTTGTGAAGCTCTTAAAAGATCTTAATTTAAAATAAACATTTATTTTTAATCTTTTTAAGGCTTTAGTTATTCCTGTTGCTCATACAATTTTTGTTACTATGTTTTCAAATTCCAGACAGCCTTCCATTACCTTTTTTGTATAAAACAAAAATAATCATAGGAAAGGTTAAAGTACAGGAAAATTAGACAGTAAACCAACAGAAAACTTATAGAAAGACAAATTTACCTGCTGACCTATCATCATTAATGAAAAAGGTGTAGCCTTCACTCATATGAACATGACAGAATCAGGTACAGTGTAGAAATTTCTACATTTTTAAATGAAATAATAATTTACTTACAGTTATTAACACCAGGGCAAGTTTGTTTCAGCACAAAAAGCTGTTTCTCCTCAATGTCAAGACAACATAGTCTTTCACAGCCCTTTCACAGTCTAACGAATTCCAATGCACTTGGAATTCATTTATTAAATCCCTGTAGTTGTGTTCGCTTCTGTTTCCTTTTGTGTTTCCTAAAAACACATTTTTACAGAATACTTTGCCACCCAATGGACATAGCGGGGATTGCACAACTACAGGACCCCTTTGATAACTGAGGCCAGCTTGTGGGAGAACACCACCAGCATCTGCCCCAGCTTGATGCCCAGGTTCAACAACTTTCTCAGCAGGCCACCTCCATTCTCCCTGCTGCACCTGCACATGCATATTCCCAAGTGATGCACCTTGAATGGTATGCCAGAGATGCAAGGCTTCTTACTTCAATATTTCCTTTACCTCTCGGTTCAAGCTAAGATATCCTGGACCTTGGCTTTGGAGAGCAGCCTCGGCAGGCTTCTTCTTTGTCAAGAAGAAAGGGGGTGGTCTTTGTCAGTGCATTGATTATCATGATCTCATCCAGGTCTTGGTTCTGATGCGTGAATTATGAACTGATTCAAGATTGTTTTCACTATTCTTAGGGCTTAAAAAATAGTAAATTTAATATATA
>JAOVVF010000032.1:9541316-9563799 GCA_028565595.1 Duopalatinus emarginatus | reverse complement strand
AAAATGTAGTTACTGTAGATAATTGATTGAGATATAAAACAGTAATGTTGATGGTGATATTAATGGTGAATCAGGGTGAATCAATGACACGGTCCTCAACGTCCACTGGATCCTGGAGTAAAGGCCGCGCTCTTTCTCATGAGTAATGTGTTTAAAACTCTGGGTTAGGGTTAAGTAAACCTGCCAGAAAGCAGGTTAGCTTCAGAGCGAAAGTTGCTATAGCAACTGACACCGAGTCTCTTTAATCCCGGTTTCTGGATGTCTCATTTCTTTCCTGAACTGTACTTGCCATGCTGCTTCCGGGTTGGTGCTGAAAAGAGCTCTCTTATTGGTTATTGTTAATGTTTACGTCACTCAGGTTTGATGACGGTGTGGTGGCTGGCTGCTTTATGTCCCAGGGCACCGTCATGTCTGTGTCACCTTCTGGTTCTTCCTTGTAGTTATACTGTCTTAGCTAGTCTGCCGGAGTTTCTGCTTGCTCTCTGCACTCCTTATATTTATAGTGACCATTACATAAAGACCATACTTAACTCTCTGTATTCTCTTCTCACCTTCCATTCTGATAAGCTACACCTGCTACAGCTGAGGCACCAGGAGATACCAGCAATCGTGAGTCCTGATTCCTTCTGCTCCCCAAACCCTGCCTGATCCACTCTGACCCCCCTTATCTTCTTGGAGTCTCATCTGACCCACCATGGACAGTCTACAAAACACCATAATGGACAGATGTAGAAACCGTGAATTAGACTTCAGACTTGAATTCTCTGGTTACTTGCACTTTTATTTATAATTGCACTATCTGTGTCACCCAAATGAGGATGGGTTCCCTTATGAGTCTGGTTCCTCTCAAGGTTTCTTCCTTTTGTCATCTCAGGGAGTTTTTTTCCTTGCCACTGTCACCACTGGCTTGCTCATCAGGGATAAAATTTCTAAAAATTTCTATAATATATATTAAATTCATTATTTTGTACTAATACATTTTTGTGGCTTGCTCCTATATTTTCAGCATCTAAAGACTGTTCTTTAGCCTTTGCTAGCCTAATATTTCAGCAGTAAAGTTATTATATTTTGAAAATAATGTTGTATGAGTAAAGTAGAAAAATCAGCGGGTTTTGTAAAAAGAGATAAACAGCCTCCTCACGTTAAAACTCTGTTCTCCATATAGTTTGATTTGTTTTACTCTCGACATGTTGATTTTATTTTAGAAAGTATGACTTCGATCTTTAATATATTATGAAAAAAAACACCATTTGAATGAATAGGATATTTTATTTATTAAAAAGAGGGAGACTGATAGAAGGTTAATGCTTTGAATGTTTCCTTTTTGTAGAGAAAACAGTTATTTTTAATTAAACCTAAACTTGTAACTAAGTTGCCAGTAAATCTTAACCCAAAATGTTTACCTTCAGTGTTTTAAGCTTTATGATACATTTAATAGATCTCAGTGTCATATTAATTAATGACATTGTATTTAAATATTGGTAACCAAGAGTGACTATTTACATAAAATGTGTCTTGTTACAAAAATGATAATAGGACATTAAAGCCATAGTAAATCATAATACTTTTACTTTTGATACTTAAGTACATTTGAAGGTAAATACGTTTGTACCTTTACTCAAGTTAAAATGTGAACAGAGGACTTTTACTTTTACTTTTACTGGAGTAATATTTTACCTTGGGTATCTGTACTTTTACTCAAGTACATGGTTTGGGTACTTCGTCCACTACTGGTAACTGTAATGAGACACAATATTGAACTGTAATCCTTTACATTGCTTCAGTACTAAATAAAGTCATCAGATTACTGTAACAGTGACAAAATAACTCCTGACCACAACACTGTCTGTAAACCGTGAAAGTGTCCAATCACATGTTCACTCCCCCACCCCTCCTCCTCCTCCTCCTCCTCTTCCAGCTTCCCCATTTCACAACAAGGTAGGATTTGCCCTCATTGCTGCACGAGCGGATTAGAAACACATACATAAACAGCGCGATAAAACCGACCAATAAATAAATGTCGTTAAAATTAAAGTAACAAACCTGTTTTGAAAATGTACTGAATAAAAAGTACCGGTATTTCTTTTGATATGTAGTGTGTAAAAGTTAAAAGTATTAAGTGACAGAAATACTGAAGTAAAGTACAGATACCTAAAAACAAACTACTTAAGTATAGTAACGAAGTACATTTATTTCGTTACTTACCACCGCTGACTGTCAGCCTCTTGGTACCAGCTGGAGTCAAAAGGTCAGTTAGAGAAGGTCATTCAAGACCTCACCCACTCCTTCAGGTGTTTGACCTCCACTCATGGGCAGAGATGCTGGCCTGGGCGAGTACGGCCATAACAACCTCAGCCATTCGGAGGCGGGGATGTCCCAGTTCAAGTTCCCCCCACCACTCTTTCCTGACCAAGAGCAAGAGATGGGGGTGTCTGTGGCACAGCAGTTCATCCGGCGCTGTCGGGAAGCTTGGTGTAAGACCAAGGCCAACCGCAGGGGCTGCTGCTGTCCACCTTCCTCTCATAGGCAACAAGGGGAAACAAGGGCTCCCTGATACGTGTGTCTGTTTAAGATTGTATGACGGATGAATGTGGTGACCGGTTGACGGTGCTCCCGCCTACATGGTACACTATTTCCTTGACTCTCATTGGGTCCTGGGGTCCACGCAGTACCTCATAGACTGGGAGGGGTATGGCCCGGAGGCCAGGTGATAGGTTCTGCAAGAAGCATGGCTCCCAGATAGCATTGTGAGCTAATGTGCTAGGGAACCATACTGGTGAGCCGAGTTCGAATCCTGCTTGTGTCCCCTCAATGTTACTTGCATAAAATAAACCCTGAAAATTACTAAAATTATTTAGTAATTTAATCTCAATTCACATACTAACATTTTTATTTTTACTATGCTATCTTTAGCGCACTCTGCTGTATTACTTTTACATCTAAATATGTGTTTATAATTCACATGTGCAGTCATTAAAAATGAAAGTTTCAGTGGTATAAAATATGATGCTCTACACTACGTTTTCATTCACATCCATGGTGAATCCTTTTATTGGTGCACCAGTGACGACTATAGTCACTTTTTTAATGTCTTTTATAGTTAACCGTCAACGAGCTTCTGCTAGTGTCAACCTTTTCAGAGCTGACTCATTTTGATTAGTTAAACTCTGATCAGCTGTTCTGGAACCGAAAACTCTGGGTATGTTACACTGAGGTAAGTCAACTCAGTGTTAAGTTTGCTAAAATAACTTTGTGGAATAGTGCCTAGGGTTACTCCATAAAGCAGGTTAAGTGACTTACCCAGGTATGTTAACTAAAGTTCTTGAGTTCACTAAAACTAAAACTGGGTTTTCTGTTCCAGAAACCAGGGCTGTGTCCCAAATGCACACTTAAAACTAATACTAACTAGTTTTTGAGTATGAAAACCTCCTCCAAAGCAGCCTTCAGAGTCCAGCTTGCTATGATGTGCATTGTCATAGTAACAGTTCATCACTTCCTGTTAGTAAGAAATAGAGTAGTATGTTCATATGTTGTTCACTAGCCTATCAAACCCATACTATTAAGATTAGTGCATATTATAGACTGTAGAGTATTAGTGTCTAGTACACATTTGGGATGCATGCAGATCGTCAGTGTCAGTTGCCATGGCAATTTATGCTCTGAAGCTAACCTGCTTTCTGGAAGGTTTACTGAACCCTAGTATGGCCAGACATCCGGATTTTGGTCGGACAGTCCGTTTTTTCTGCTCCCTGTCCTCTCTCTGGCTCAATGCATGGATAGACACCTATTATCTGAGTTGCATTTGACATATATCATTTTTGCATGTCATTTGTTTACAAAAATGTGGAAAGAAACACATTGAATTAATTGGTTTAACTGCATCACCGTGTCATCTCATAACACACCAACCAGCTTGGCTAGGTTTATGTCCGTCCACCGTCCATTATGCTCTCAAAGGTCTGCTCCCTGGAGAATAAACTGGACGGCATCCGATTTCAGAGGACCACACAACGGGAATCTAGAGACTGCTGCGTCTTTGTTTTCACCTGACTCCGCCATTCAGACTAATGGTGGAGAACAGTGTGTTTACATCAGCACAGAATGGTGCAAGAGCTCTGTACTAGTCTCTAGTTACTGCTCATCTCTGGAGTTTATGGAGTTGGATGGAGACCTTTTTATTTACAGAGGGAATTCACCACAGTACTGATCATCAGTGTTTACATTCCACCCAGTGCTAATGCTAAAGATTCGCTTTGTGAGCTGTACAGTGCTATTAGCAAACTTTAAATCACACACCTGATAGACTGTTTATTGTTGCTGGAGATTTCAACCATGTGAATCACAAGTCAGTTCTCCGTAAGTCCCACCAACATGTGAACTTTGTAATCAGAGGAGCGAACATGCTGGATCTTGATTACACAAACATTCCCAGTGTGTACCGGGCAGAGCCCTGCCCCCACCTCAGATGCTTAGATCACATCTCTGTTATGCTAACCTCAGAATACAGACTGCTTGTCAGACAATCAAAAGTGGTTCTAAAGCAGGTGAGAACCTGGCCATCAGGAGCCATCTCTGCTCTTCAGGACTGTTTTGAGCACAGCAACACTACAGACTAGGAGGAGTACAATTCATCTGTGACCAGCTACATCAGCAAGTGCATAAATGTTGTGACTGTCTCCAAGACCATCACCACACATCCTAATCAGAAGCCGTGTATGACTGCAGAGGTGTGTGCCCTGCTGAAGGCTTGAGACTCCGCCTTCAAAGCAAGAGACAAGGCGACCCTAAGAAAAGCAAGGGCCAAACTGTCCTGGGCCATCAGAGAGGCAAAGCACGCACAAGGTCAGAGCATCCACAGCCACTTCAAGAACAGTGGTGACATGCAGCACATGTGGCAGGGCATCCAGGCCATCACCAACTACAGGACAACACCACCTGTCTGTGACAGTGATGCCTCCCTTCCAGATGCACTGAATGATTTCTATGCGTAGTTTAAGACACAGAATGGTGTGGCAGTGAGGAAGACCACTTCTCCCAATGACCAGGTGTTGTGTCTTACAACAACATGTGAGCAAAACTCTATGCAGAGTTAACCCACGCAAAGCTGCCGGACCAGACATCATTCCTGGTAGAGTGCTCAGGGAATGTGCAGACCAGCTGACAGATGTCTTCACTGACATCTTCAACATCCCCCTAAGCAGTGCCACTGTCCCAACATGTCTAGGCAAGGCAACTACCATCATACCTGTGCCGAAGAAGTCTTCAGTGTCCTGCAGTTTGTGTACCATCCCAACTGCTCAACGGACGACGCCATATCCACCACCCGGTGCACCCAACTGGACACCCAACTGTCACCCAATAAAGACACTTATGTTCGAATGCTGTTCATAGACTTTAGTTCAGCATTTAACACAATCATTCCTCACTAGCTGATCGGTAAAAGCTGACCCTACTAGGCCTGAACAATTTCCTCTGCAATTGGATCCTGGACTTCCTGACTGGGAGACCTTAGTCAGTCTGAATTGGACGAAACACCTCCAGCACCACCACACTGAGCACTGGGGCCCCCAAGGGCTGTGTGCTCAGTCCATTGCTGTTCACCTTGCTGACTCAAGACTGTGCAGCAATGCACATTTCAAATCACATCATCAAGTTTGCAGATGACACGACTGTGGTGGGTCTCATCAGCAAGAATGTTGTTCAACAGTTCAAGTTCAACGGTTAACGGACTGGTGTAGAACCAACAACCTGTCTCTGAACGTAGACAAGACCAAAGAGATGGTCATTCACTTTAGAAGGACAAGGCATGATCACTCTCCACTTCACATCGACGGCTCTGCTGTGGAGATCCTCAAGAGCACCAAATTCCTTGGAGTTCATCTGGCAGAGGATCTCACCTGGTCCCTCAACACCAGCACTATAACAAAGAAAGCCCAGCAGCATCTCTACTTCTTGTGAAAGCTGAGGAAGGCTTATCTTCCTCCTCCCATCCTCATTACATTCTACAGAGGAACCATTGAGAGCATCCTGCAGCTGCATCACTGCCTGGTTTGGGAACTGCCTCCCCATGGACATTTGCACTACACGCTGCATCCGCAAAGCAACCAGCATTGTGGATGACTACACACACCCCTCACACACATTCTTCACCCTACTACCATCTGGAAAAAAAGCCAGCTCCTCTGCCACTGCAAAAGGTGGTAGTGGTCCTTCAGTGTTATGAGTCTTCTCTTAACTCCTACTCTTACTGAGCCATGCCTAGGTAGGCTACAATAAAGACCATTATGTAGTTATATACAGAAGGTCATACCACATTGTACTATGTATTTTATTTTGATCTGCTGAATGTGTGTGGTCTCACTTGGATATCTAGGCTGAGTAAATGTTAAATCATGTGTAAAATTTATAAAATAAATTAAAGCATGTGTAAAATATTGTAATGTGTAAAAATATTATTATTATTAAACATTAAACATGATCTTTATATACACATCTGCTAAATGCTGAATTATGTTTCAGAATGATTTAGTAATTTAATTTTAATATTTTTTTTTCATTTATTTTGCCATGCTTTCTTTATTAGACGCGTAATTGTGTGTTTATAATCGGTAAATTCAGTCATTAACTAATATTTTAATCTTGTGGTGTAAAATATGATGCTCTATTCTTTTTCTCATTCACATTCGCAAGTCAACTTTCAGGGATAAGTTTAGTTTGTTAAACCCGCTTTCTGGAACACCCTCCTGGACTACTATATAGATGCAAACAATTGCATTGCTATATTGTTTATAATATTCGCTTTACCTACTAAAAAGACTGATATAGATTGAGAGGTAAACCACGGACTCTTATGTTAACTTTCACATCCGGGTGCTACGCTACAGGAAGTCGTCGTCAGTTCCTAGAACATATTCTGCATTTGATTTGCCTTCTAAGTTCGCGGATTGTAATGACGTCATTTTTGAACTCAGCGAATTCGACATACGAAGTGGGAAAAAACCGTAACGGAATCGTTGTTAAGAAGACAACCTAAGTTTACGAGTCGGAATTTCAAGTTGATGTTGAGGTTTCTTTAACTTCTACTGTTTGGAGGTTGGAAATTACAAGTTGTGACCGCGAGTCGAATGCTGTAGTAGTGGTATCATTTCGCTATTTTCTAAAAGACTGTCAATATTTAAACTAATACGCTTTCATATACAGATATATTTGTTTGACAAAATGCTGTCTTTAGACTTTCTCGACGATGTTCGGCGAATGAATAAGCGCCAGGTGGGTAGATCAGAGAAACCGTAAAATGATAGATTGGATGACTTGGAACACGTCAGCTCAAAAGAGAAGCGCCGAAATAGAAATTCTGCAGTGTGTTGCGTGCGTTTTTGTTGTTTCTCTTAATAAGATACGTCAAATCCGCTAACTGAATTCATGAAAACGATTTTGATTAAATTATCAAACACTGGACATTTTCAGAGTAAAATAGAAAATAAGCTTGCTGACTATTTACACTACAAGTGTATTTTTATGGTTGATAGCCTGCTTTAACATTTGCTTTATATAGCATGTAACATATAACTGTGTCATGTGTGGAATGTCTGAGGATTAGCCTATGCTCTTTGTCAGCAGCCACAAAAAAGTTTTGACAGAAACTGTCACATTGATGTTCCTTTCAGTTGTACTACCAGGTACTGAATTTTGGCATGATCGTGTCTTCGGCCTTGATGATTTGGAAAGGCCTGATGGTTGTGACTGGAAGTGAAAGCCCAATTGTGGTTGTTCTCAGGTAAGTGCATTTTAACTGCTTAGAATATGTTTGATTGCTGTGGTCCATATTGCTCAACGAAAATGCAACAGAAGCGGCCATGCCCATGATGCAAATATGGTTCAGCAAAAGGTACTACATTAATGTAATGTAATAACCTGGTAGGTAGTTTTTTGTATTGATGCAGCAGACTGATCTTATATCACATCATGTCTCCGTTGGGTCACTGCATGCGATAGCAAAGAGATCACTCGATAATGTTTGTAGCAATGATTCCATCACAAATCCAGTAGGGGTTGTTCATTTGAGGTATCAGCAAAGAGCCTTCACTTTTTGATTGAAGTAGGTGTGGTGGATCATAAGAGACTAGAAGTTTATTCAGGTACTGTGTTGTGAGATCGTTTACAGCTTTATAGGTCAACAAAAGTATTTTATAATCAACGAGTTTAGATTGGGAGTGTGGATAAAACGGGCTTATATGTTAATATGGTATGGTTCTAGTAAAGCTGCTGCATTCTGGACTAACTGGAGTTTGTTTGCACCTACTGTAACATAAAGACAAAAATGCACTAGGTTTTCTTCATTGTGTAGTGACTTTTTTTTTTATCTTAGCAACTGTTCTAGAATGACAGAAGGCTTTCCTAGTGATATTATGTACATGAGCTTTAAATAAAAGACTGGAGTCTATAATCAAACCCCAAGATCTTTTACTGCTGCTCCTGATGTAACTGAAAAGCCATTGGGAGTGCCTTGAAAAGGTACTTGTACCCTTTTGACTGCTTCCACATTTATATGTCATAGACCAACACAAAGTAGCAGTATTTTTTTTAGCCTCCATGACTCAATACTTGTAGGACATTTCACTGAAATTACAGCAGCAAGTCTTTTGGGGTATGTCCCTATCAGCTTTGCACATCTAGACCCTGATTTTTTTCCCCCATTCTTCTTTGCAAAATAGCTGAAGCTCAGTCAGATTGGATTTAAAATACACTAAAATCCAGATCATGTTATCTTGTAGTCAGCAAAACTGATGCAGACTTGTGTTATCATTAAGTATGTTTAATAAATGAATGCTTTGCATTTGTATGTTTAACATTTGTGTTGCTAACGAACGAACCAGTAAAAGAAGATAGAAGATAAAATTATTAGTGATTATTATTCTATTACTGATAGAATAATAAGGTTGGAGAAGTAAAATGCTTTATGATAAATCTAAATCCAAATCCTACTCACGCAGTTTACAAACATATGTTTAGTTTTTTTCAAGAATAAATTTTCAATAAAAATTGGGGTTAAGGTCAAAAGATGAATATCAGATAATGGATCAAAATTTCAGATTTTATTTCCTGATATTTACATCTTGATAGATGGATACATGGATACAGTTGAAACCAGAAGTTTACATACCCTATATAAAAAGACACGTATGTATTTTTTCTCACTGTCTGACATGAAATCAGAATAATCTTTTCCTCTTTTAGGTCAATTAGAATTACCAAAATTATTTCTATTTGCTAAATGCCAGAATAATGAGAGAGAGCAGTTTCAAGTCAAAGTCAAAGTTGGCTTTATTGTCAATTCTTCACATGTACTAGACATACAAAGGAATCAAAATTTAGTTTCTGTCTATCCCTCGTGAAGACAATAAAAACAATAAAAACACTGATAACACAATAACACTGACACTAACAAACAAATGCCTCGTACTGGTACTAAGTGAAAAAAAAACCTGATGGTAACGGGTCCTTGTTACATTTTGTACTAATTAAAGTGCACAGTGGTGAGGATTAAATTAACATTAAGAATATCTAAACACTAAATTAACAATAAACATTAAGTAAACAGTAGTTACAGTGTATGTCGGGTAGCAGCAAGTTGAAAAATAGTGCAAGACGCATTAATAGTAGCTTCAGAAGAGTCCTGAGTTCTTCACTGTTGTTGTGTGTGTGGTGCAGAGTCCTGAGTTGTGTGTTAGGGGTGGGGGTAGATTGTGTTGGCTTTCTTGACAGCCTGGATGGAGCTGAGGGGTGAGAATTCAGCATCCTCACAGCCTGGTGAATAAAGCTGTTGGTGAGTCTGGTGGTGCGGTAACGGAGGATTCTGTAACTTTTCCAAGAGGGAAGGACGCTGAAAAGCTTGTGTCCAGGGTGGTTTGCATCACCTACTATTGTGGTTGCTTTGCAGATGAGGCGGGTGGTGTATAGGTCTTGCAGTGATGGTAGTGGGGAACCAATGATCTTCCAGCTGCGCTGCAGTGCCTTCTTGTTGTTTTCAGTGCAGCTTCTGCCCCACACAGTGATGCAGCTGGAAAGGATGCTCTCAATGGTGCCGCAATAGAATGTGCTCATGCTGGGTGGTGGAGCACTTGCCCGCTTGAGTTTGCACAGGAAGTAGCGCCGCTGTGCTTTCTTCACCAGCGATGCAGTGTTGGTGGTCCAGGAGAGATCCTCACTGATGTTCACCCCCAGAAATTTGGTGCTGCACACTCTGTCTACTGCAGCACCATCGATGGTCAGTGGTGGGTGCTGGGTGTTGATTAGCATGATTAAAATCTCCGGGAAGGTGGGAGGGATGTAGACTGCGACTAGCAAAATCGCAGTAAACTCCCTGGGCGGATAGAAGGGATGGCACTTTGATCATAAACTCTGCCAATGGTGAGCAGTGTATACATATCACCACGGTGTCCTGGCACCATGCGTTACGGATGTAAACACAAACACTGCCACCGCGAGTCTTTCCTCCGTTTACAAGGGCCCTGTCTGCTCGGTAGCATGCTAGCTACTCCAGTTGTACCGCAGAGTCTGGAATGTCAACATTTAGCCAGGTTTCAGTGAAAACAAGTACACAGCAGTTACTCACTGTCAGATTCGCAGACCTCAGCAGTCTTATGTGAGCCATTTTATTGTCCAATGATCGTACATTTGCCAAGATGACTGATGGTATAGCTGGGCGAGTTGGGCTAGCTGCAAAAACCTCCACGCTTGCCCCTGTTCTGTTTCCTCGCACACCGATACTGATGCTTTCTTCCTGAGGGAGAAGACGCAGGCGAGTCCGGTGCTATTGTGGATCGACAGAGTAAGCCGAACTCTTCTAGCATGGTCTCTGTTGCATGGTCCAGAATTTTAAGGCAATTTTTATTACTTTATTGCATTTTTTTGTTGTCCTGGATTTTTCTGTCACATAGTGTCCCAGTTTACCAACTCTGGGCCTCAGATCCAACTATTTCAGGTTCTGATGCTCCAGCCACTTTTGGAAACAACCTTTTACAAACCAAATGCCCAGTAGGTTCAGCTTTCCAATCAGGTGCTGAGGAATGATTGTGTTTAATGGTTAACTGAAGTCTATGAACAGTATTTAAACATAAGTGTCCTTATTAAGGGTGTGTAAGGGGTGATGGATATGGTGCCGTCTGTTGAACGGTTGGGACAGTATGCAAACTGCAGGGGATCTAGTGAAGGAGGCAGCGGGGTCTTGATATGCCTCATGACAAGCCTCTCGAAGCGCTTCATGATGATGGGTATGAGTGCAATGGGACGGTGAAGACGTCTTCAGCACGGGTATGATGGTAGTTGCTTTGAGACCTAGCTGGTCTTCCAACCCTGGCCATCTGACCTAGCTGGTCCTCTAAGCCTTCCACCTCCGACCAGTTGACCTAGCTGGTCTACCAGTTCTTGACCAGTTCTTAAAAAATATCTATACTTGTACTTTTGCATAATTGTCTTGGTGCCTGATGATGTCTTTTCCAGTTAAAGAAGATCTGGAAATTTCTGGAAATTTGTAGACAGAATATTTCTGTACAAATTACATTTGTATAAATATAAATTGTATAAAAATAAATTGTATAAATTACATCAACACATGTACTTATCCTAGAGCAGCCATGCACACCTAATCCGAGACCGATAACTCTTGTGTTTTGGATCATGAAGAAATCCTTTTCTTCAACATACTTTGGCATGTCTGTCACTTTGTGCTTTTGTGGCTCATCTCTATATTTTTGGCTGCAACGGTTGAGATTTTCCATCTTTTCTCAGGGTCAGAATGGCTTTCTTTTCTCTTTTAGATGGCTTTCTGCTTCTGGTTTCTTTTTTTTAACATCAAATGCAGTGCTCACAGGCAAATTCCAGGGCTGGTTATCATTTAAACCAGAGGTCACTAATAGGCAGACCGTGGTCCGGACCCAGACATTGTCCTATCTGGACCGAAGCATATAAACAGTAAAATATTGAGTATTATTACTTTTAACGGAATGTTTCTATTTTAATCAGCATCCCTTTTTAGCATTATGGTGTAGGTTTAGCAGACCAATCGCATGTGTTGTCAGTATTACACGTGATGCTTCTCAGCCAATCAGATGTGTGTATTATGATGAGCGTGGGAGACTGAGTCACTCAGTCAGTCATACACGGGACTGGACTGGAGACTGGAGTAGAGAAGCAGCTCATTCACATGGCGGTGCTCTAAACAGAACCAAAAACCAAAAATCTTTTTTTTTTTCAAATGGACAGTTTAAAACCAACGTGTCTCGTGTTTTGAGACCCACTCAAGTCTGATCTCAGAACAGAAAATAATCATACCTACTCAAGTCTGATCTCAGGTCACAGGAAATAATCAGACTCACTCAAGTCAGAAAACCTACAGAAAACCCACTTTATTTAATATTCATCCAGTTCATTGGGCTATAAATATTGTTGATATAATTGTTCTGTAATATGATTTAATATTTTAACAACATAAAATCTTGGTATAACTCTAGGCTACTTTAATATATGGGATATAGTTTTGAATCACGGCAAGATAAATACACAATACACAAAGAGGATGTGAGCCAGCTATTTAAGAAACAGTAACCCAAGAAAACACCAAAACCAGACGGCGTCTTTCCCCCAGGCTCTTAAAGCCAGTGCTGAGCAATATGTGCCAGTCTTCACACAGGTCTTTAACAGATCCCTAGAGCTATTTGAACTCCCCTTCTGCTTCAAACACTCAACCATCAACCTGGTCCCCAAGAAACACTCAGGACTAAATGACTACAGGCCTGTTGCCCTGTCATCTGTGGTCATGAAGTCCTTTGAATGACTGGTGTTTGCCTATGTGAAGAACATCACAGGTCACCTGCTGGATGCCCTGCAGTTTTCCTACCAAGCAAACTGATCAGTGGATGATGCAATCAACATGGGACTGCACTACATTCTACAACACCTCGACTGGCCAGGGATATATGCTAGGATCCTGTTTGTGGACTCCCGTTTGGCGTTTAACACTATCAACCCAGAAATCCTGTATTAATTAAAATAAACATGCAATAAATTCCTTTCAGTATAATGTTTTATCTAAATTTTACCCCTGAAAACCCTCACACCTGTATAAGTTGTGAGATGTTATCTTGTCTCATGTACCAGGAATACGTCATTGAAGACATCACCCACGGTGACAGCACAGTGGCCGCCTACAGATAAAAGTAAATTTTGCATTTTATTCGGATATCAAGGTCCTGCAGTCTGGAGGGTGTGTGGAGATTCACAGAATCCATCATATCTGAAGTCCCGTGTGACATTATGACATTATGTCTATGATGGTTTGTCCTGCTATTTAATCTGCTGGTGTTGGTTTGTCTTTTATCAAATACAGTAGTAACATAGCCATCCAGCAGGAGATTTTAAAGCATGCATCCATCTGCTGAAAAGCTTAATGGAGGTGCTAATTTCCTTGTTCAGCATGGCTCAGCAATTAATTACAGTGCCAAAACTACTACAAAATGGTTTGTTGACTATAAAATTGCTATCTCTAAATTTATTTACAAAATGGGGTATTATCCAGGGAAAAACCTAACCCAGCAATACAAAAGGCCACTATTGAGCTATATTCCATACTGAGCTATAAGCCATACTGATAAAAAAAACAAAAACAAACTTAAAATGTCACTTTACATGAAATTAATATAAAATGACACCTTTCTAAATTGCTAACATAGGAAATCATAGTGGAGCTGAGCTAAGTGCTCAGCAGCAGAGAAAATGTTGTTGTTGTTGCATTAAAAAAGCTGACCAAAAACATAGAAGTAGCTAGTGAATTGTTTGCAGATGCATTTACACACACTTCTAAGTAGGGAAAATAATTTCTTATTCTCCGTCTTATTATTCAGATTTTCCATTTAACCTTTCAGCCTTATTCCCATACCAATATATTCCCATTATGAAAATGTGTCAAGAATCTAATAATTATAACAAAATGCAACATACTTTCAAATGACACTTTTTTTTATTAAATATTCCACCGAGTAAATAATAATATATTCTCATTCTGATTCAGTGGCAGTATGGAGCCTGCGTTTTACAGAGGAGACCTCCTTTTCCTCACAAATCGAGTCGAAGATCCAATTAGAGTGGGAGAAATTGTTGTGTTCAGGATTGAGGGCCGGGAGATCCCCATTGTGCACAGAGTGCTCAAAATCCATGAGAAGTAAGTAAAGACTTTGATGGTCATTTTCTGCTCTGTCATTTATGATTTGATGCCTTTGCTATGGCATATTTGATCCAATCTTTTGCCAGAAATTCTAATATATGTATAATATAAGTATATATGTATAATATGAGTATTATGCTTCGAATGAGGATGGGTTCCATTATGAGTCTGGTTCCTCTTAATGTTTCTTCCTTTTGTCATCTCAGGGAGTTTTTCCTTGCCACTGTCGCCACCGACTTGCTCATTAGGGATAAAATTTCTAATAATTCTATAAGTGTATAACTCTTTTCATAATTTTCTGTAAAGCTGCTTTGGGACAATGTCCATTGTTAAAAGCGCTATACAAATAAAATTGAATTGAATTGAAGAATAATAACAAATGTAGCTACAAGCTGTGACCAGTGGGTCCAAGCCCCAGGAATGTGGCAATGTCCGTGTCATAACATGATGATGTGATATTAGTGAAGACAACACACGGTAAATGTTTTGAAACAATACACTGTGTGTTATGAGTGTTGTTTCCTGTTACCAATAGTAGGTGTTATATCTATGATAGTATATTAGGCATGAGGAACAGTACATTAATGCCTTTAAAATATCAGCTTAAACACATGATACACTGTGAAATAATTATGAAACACAGTCTGTTTAATTCTGTTCAACATTTAATCAAAAACATAATGTTTCATTGCTTTCATATTGCACTTACAGTTGAAGTGTGTGCGTGAGCTAAATTACTGGAGGAGAAACTCATGTTCTATGTTGAGTTAGTGGCACTATAACAGGGTGTCAGTATGGGCATGTAGGTATTAATTCATTGCATATATGCACCTTTAGCCACATCCCACAATGTCTAGGGAACTGCACCAAGGGTTAATTGATCACAATGCCATGACATTACAGTCCAAATATAAACATCTTTAAATTAGGCTTTAATGTACTTAATGTACTAGGAGTATTTAAAATATATTTTTAAAAATTGTTGCTAGACGGTAGTGTTATATTAGTACATTTGTAATTAAATGTGTATTTAACTATTTCCCCTCATTTAACATACATGGTAAGAATGTGAAACATATAAAGTAATGTCAAAAACAAAGTACACCCCCTCTTTAAATTTAAGTGTTGTACATATCAGGACATAATTAAAATATGCTCCAGTCATGTATGTAGGTGTGTTAGGGCTCATCCAAGCACATGGCAGGCAGTTAATAAAATGGTCCTAAGCTGTTCTTAAAATTAAGTACTATAAGCGAAGATGAACAGGACATATTACACTGGGTAATTATTTGTTTAACAAAAATGAAGCCAAAATGCAGAAGCAGTATGGGGAGAAATTAGGTACACCCTTGCTGCTTCAATAGAAATTAAGGTATATAGCAACCAGCTGCTGCAAATTAAATGCCCTTAATTAATCATCAGCAAGTGTGACCACTTGTAAAAGCAAATATTTGGTAGTTTGTTAAGTCTTCAAGTTAGTGTTAACACAATGCCTTGGAGGAAAGACATCAGTAATGTACTTTGAGTAGTGATTGTTGCTGCCCATCAGTTTAGGCCATTTTCAAACAATTTGAAGTCCATCCTTTTATAGTGAGAATGATTATTCACAAGAGGAAAAACGCCTCAAAAAGAAGAAAAGAAAAGAATCAAGGTGTTGCAATTGCCTAGTCAAAGTCCAGTGTAGTCAAACACCTATAAACTGCAATAAACTAAAGCAATTTTATAAAGAAGAATTCCTCTGGAAGGATGGGAGACACTAATTAAATCACACTTTTCTTTTTCACAATCACACACACACACACACACACACACACACACACACACAAAAGCAGCATTGTGCTAATTCCCTGAAATTCTTTCCCCACCTTTCTAACCCTGCAAATCACTTCAAACTTAAAAGACTGCAGATCCAGATACTAATATGTAATCCATGTGTTGGTATCCTTAAAGTGGTGAAGCAGCCTTTATCTGCATAATGGCCTTTTGGCATGGATCCATCAGGGGGATTAATCAGGGGGCTGGTGACGTCTGAATAATTAGGCACAAACCTGCAGTAATAGCCATTGTAATAGACTCCATTTTGGTATTGGGTCTCAGCCGGAATGCAATTGCTGCTGTCCTATTAATTTGGGTTCGCACCTGCTTGTGAAGTGGAAGCCCAGATATGTACCTCCACCTGTTAAATTGCTCACTTCCTTGGATTGGCCGTAAGCCTGGCCCGTCTCAGCAATCTCCGAAGCAGTTCTTAGATGTTGCATGTGCTGCGGCTGTGCTGTATGCGGTGTGCATTTTGGATGGATGGATTTTCACCATGATTCGCTAAAACATTGCTGGGGCCTCAAACAACCCAAACGGAAGAGTTAAAGAGTAAAATTGTTAAAATCCAAACGGAGTAGAGGCCATTTTTTACACTTTATAGTGGACTCGAGAGAATATGCCAAATATCCCTTTGTCAAATTTAGTGTTGAATAAAAGTGTGCTGAGCAGTTTGTCAATGTGAGGCATTGGATAGGAGTAGAATTTAGACACCACATAGACTTTTCTGTACACAGAAGTCAACCGAATCGCCAGGGTTGCATACCAAAACCACAGGGCTGCTCCACTCACTGTATGACTTGATGACCGCCATATCAAGCATGCCATGTGCTCTCTGGGATGGTGAGAGATGGTCTCCAAAGGGGACCGGGGGAAATTTGTCCGCCTTTTTATTTATATCCAGTCCCAGCTCCTCCCTCTCATGAACCGCCATCGCCGGAGCCACATGTATCACCATCCTTTGCGGAGGTACACTTGCCATTTGCCATCATCCCTGGATCTCTGAAACACAGAAGAGTATGTTAATTAATGGGAGGGGTGCAATAGCACTTTTGTGTCGGATTCGCCAGCTGACATTCACAACATTGCAGCTAATTACAGCCAGAATCCATTTGGCTTTTATGAAGACAAGACAATCATTTAAGTAATATATTCTATGTTTTAAAATACCTCCTTAACCAAATTTACAGTGTTCAAATGTCAGGCTGTCTTTTTTTGGTGTCATTTGTACATAAATACATATACCTGTTTTACAGAATATAAGCATAATATTAGTTAAGTGACAAACCTATGTGTCTGCTAGACCTACAAAACTATGATGTTAGAAAGGTGTTGCTCACAAACTATAGTATAGAACTTGTCTTTTGATTTATATGTTGATATGTTTGCCTTAATATTTGTCTTCATAGTTTATAGTTTAACTACATATGCTTAAGTGGAGCTACTATATCCACAACTGAAAGAACCGCCTAAATATGTTCCTGTCCCTTTTCAACAGATAGTATGCTTATTTTGTACTGACATTTTTACGTTTAGGTGTTATTTACCCACTTATGCATATTCATCTCTTTCTTGTGATTTCTCTATTCTTTTCAGTAACTTGTAAACTGCTTACTTAGAAGCATAAAAATGCTTGTTTTTCATTTCAACTGTATTTGCCTTCTTTAGGGAGAATGGGGACATCAAGTTCCTGACAAAAGGTGATAATAACTCAGTTGATGACCGAGGCCTATACAAGAGGGGACAGCATTGGTTGGAGAAGAAGGATGTGGTGGGCAGAGCAAGAGGGTATGCTTGTTTTTTTTCCTTGCAAACATTCTTTTATGTGGTATTGAACCAGTATTAATAACTTTCCCTCTTTAGGTTTGTGCCTTACATAGGAATTGTTACAATTTTAATGAATGACTACCCAAAGTTTAAGGTAGGCATATTTTAGATGCATTTAACTTGGTTTGTATTTGTATTACCCTTGATTTTCTTTTTTATATAAATGTGTTTTTATTCAGCTGGCAATGCATCCTAATTTTTTTAAATTTTTTTTACAGTATGCTGTTCTGTGCATGCTGGGACTCTTTGTTTTGGTACATAGGGAGTAATCCTCCAACACCATGGACAACATGATAAAGCAAGGCCGTTCCACATTTTTGTTAAACCTGCTTATGCAATAAAATGTTGCCACAGCAGAATTGCTGGTAAAGAAAGTTAAAGTTTGTTTTATGTGTCTTGCTATATAGCCTTCCAAAATACTTTTGAGTTTTTATTTTTGTTGTTCTTTCGGATGTGCTTTCATCATGTGTTCAAGTCTCACATCTGTTTTCTATAGCTCAGACTTTTCTATTGAATTAAAATAAAAAATAATAAAATAAAAACAACTTTCATTTGGTGCTCCTTTTTTAAAATAACAGAACTAACAGTGAGATTTTAAGTTTAAAGACTGCCATTGACATTTGACATGACCTTGGTAATAACAATTGCAATAAAAAAAATGATTAAAGAACACAAAAGTAAGACTTCAGTTTTGTTTAGATCATGGATTTAATTATTTCATCTTGGCTAACATAACAAATAAAATTTAGACTTTACCAAACCTGTTGGACAAAACCAACACTCAGTAGAGAAAAAGTGTTGCCAAAAAGTGTCAAGCCAAAAGGTGGCCAGGTAAGCTTTAATAATTGCTTACAAACATTGGAAGCATAACACATTTTGGTGGCACTGCTGTAAGTAACAGCAGGCTGTTCTTGGTTGATGATCAGTTGTTTGCAGTTGTTTGCTTCCAGACACAATAGACATAAGGAAATTCTTTACAAAGAAGTGGAAAGTAAGTCATTTTTTCCAGTGGAAATGTTAGTGCAGTTAACAGGCTAATTAATGTTAGGAGATCTATCAGCTAGCTTAATATAAGCTATCATTTAAATCTGTTAAAAATACACCAAAATGCAAGAAAAGGCATCGAAAAATTTTGTGGGGGAGGACCCCCCCATCTCATCTCATCCATGTGTCCCCCCACATTAAAAATGCTTCTGACGCCAATGGTGTAACATAAAGCAATTTGGCGGCTGTGTTACTCTTTCTGTATAATAAAGGGCTATATTTTCCATCCAAGTATGTCATTTGAAATGTTTTCATTGTATTTTGTGCTACAACCTCGTAATGAATATTCACGCTAAATACCTCCCAGGGCAGCCCAGAATTATAGTAGCCTTATATCTCAAAACTCAGTCCTTGGTCTGATGAGTCTGATGAGGCAAACGTATTCTGTGATTTTTCAATTTCAGAATGAGTGAGCTTAATGAGGAGGACTCATTGTATGTAGCACAGTTAGACTCAGCAGGGAGGTGCATGTGGAGCTGGGCATGGCTCAAGGTGGAAGTGAAGCAGGAAGTGCAGTGTTGTGCATACACTACCACTTTCATTGTACTTCAAAAAAGTAGATAAGTTGGGACTTGCCAAATGTATGATCTTATGTACAAATGATACGTACACGTGCATTCCCTAACATCTTACTGTGCCACAGCCAAACACAAAGAAAAGGTGTTTACCATTTTGACAACCAGGAGTATTTGTAGTCCCTTTAAGAATGCTGTTCCTGAGACCCATGGACCAGAAGCAATGAGAGAGAGGTGGAGAGGGAAATTACCTGTGTCCATGTTTCAGCGTGTTGCGAATATAGAGGTTTAGTACCAACTACCATTTACAAAGAAAATTTAATGAATTGTTGGTTGAATTATTTTTTGAACACTAGCACGTTCAGATTTCAGTGTAAAGTGCAAATAAAATGCATTAGTATAATTTTTTAATAGAAATGCATTTTGATATATATTGCATATCAGCCATAATACAGATACACTGTCTTATCATAGTAGACCTATGGAGGGATAGTTTGCAAGGTTGCATTTTAATGACGTTAGGTTGCTTTCAGGCAATGGTTCTGGGAACTTTGGTGGAGCACTCAATGCCATTCACAATGGCACCCGTTGTTGTAAACCTTGCACAGATGCTGGCCCATGACAAAGTGGCTCTCAGTCGCATATCTGACCGTATCATCTGCAACACTGGAAAGATACCATTCTCCGTCAATCTTGATGAGGCCACCTTAAGTGCTGCTGCAGCCAGAAGAACCAAGGCAGAAGAGGAGGCTCTGGCCAGAAGGCGGCAAAGCCAAAAGCTAGGCTAAGAAGAAAAATCAGAATTGTTATTTTTTTATTTCAGTGTCACGCGTCCTGGTAGGATGCCTAACACTGCCCTTAGTTTCAGGCATTTCTGGGGGTCTGCATCAGAGTGCTAATCAATGTATATTTATCATGAATAAAACCGATAAAACTATTACTAATGACAGTTGAGGAATGACTATATCCTGCACCCTACACACTGAATAAGCTAAATGTTTGCAGTGATGAAAGTTATACGTACCTTATTCGAGAAGCAGATCTGCCGTGATCAGCATTTGGGTGCATTTTAGATAAAAATAAAGGCAATGCTCGACGAAACAGATGAAATAAAGAATGTGATGGAAAAGTAAAGTAAAAATACAACAAAAGCAAAACAATGGCGAAAGGGAAAATAATATAGTGAGGAACATTTAAGCTCTTACAATAGCTGTGCATTCAAAACACTTATTAATGGAGACGAGAATGTCCTGTAACAGGAGGGACATTTGTCCTAAGTCACATGCAAAGAACTTGGTGATAATTATTAGAGTATAATATCCTGAGCTGGACCGATATATATTTCTTTAACAAGCCCTCCTTCAGATAAAATTATAAAATCATGGAAACTTTTGCATTTTTCGATAGAAAGCTACCAAGCTGAAATGGCACCGAATGACCCCCTTAATTAGCTTAATGACCCTCTTAATAATATAACTTAATTAGCACCATGTTTATAGTCACTGTGCTTCACTGCCTTTTTGTCTTACATCACTTATATTTTTCTGCTTACTTTCATACTACGTTATGTGTATCTATGTTTAATGGCGAAGTAAGATTTAACTATATGGTGTAGGGAAGTAAGATGATTTGACTCTCCCACAACAAAAATAATGCTGGACAGTATTTCAGTATTTTGCAGTACATATATGTTAAAATGTACAAAAAAAAGAAATTAGGATTGTGCTCAGCTCTAATGCATTTTTATGGTGGTTGTTCTGTACTTTTCAGTTTGGTCTGAACCAAAATTACAGGTGTGAAAGTTGCCTCAGACAATGGTCCGGATCAAAGGACAAATGTTTAGTCTTTTGTTCCATTGTATATATTTGATGCAGTATGTTTTGGTTTCACATTGCCATTTAGTGAGTGCACTAAAGACCTCTTGCATGATATAACTATTTACTGTAATCACCTACATGGGCTGCGTCTTTATATACTTGATATTGATTGGTTTATAAAGAAACGTGTCTGTCAGTTTGGCAGATTGTCTCCTCCACTTGGCTGGAGAAGAATGAAATAACATATTCATGTCATTTCAATTATTCTGATAATATTATGACATTACTAGCAGCAGCAGCAACTTCAGACACAGTACCTGAGAAGTACTTAAAACCTATTTAAAAACGCCAAATGAACTTGCACATTGTGGAGAGTAACAATAATATATAGTGCCAGGAGAGGGCTGTAATATTAATTGAGGATGGCATGTTATTTACGTAATGTAAGTATTATCATGTATCACAATACAAGAAAGATGACTGCAAAGATATTAATAATTAAACATGACAATGTGACACTAATAACTAATAAGTTATTATCAAGCATTATTAGAGAGGAGCTCTGTGCGAGTACATTTAAAAGGCTCCTTGCAGCTGCAGCCACTGCTGAATTATAGTTGACGTTCAGGCAAACAAAAATGTTTGCTAGCTAACTAAGACAACACACATTAAAGGGCAAAAACGTGAGATGAACACTGTAAGGACTGTAAAATTCACAAACACTAGCTAACAGCATAGTCTAAAGCTAGTTAACGCCAGTCCTGTGCTTAATTTCCAGATGTCTGTTCCCTTTATGTATGTCCGTATGTCACAAAATAACTTTATTTTTGGAGAAATTCTCACAGTATCTGTTCAAAAATAGCTAACATTTCTTTTTCTTTTTTTTTTGTAAATATTTTATTGGGAAAAAACAGCAACACATTACATCCAATCACAAAAACAAAACAATTGACCTTTCCCATTTTTTTTTTTTTTAACAAAATGAACAGGACATGTGTATTTTTTCAAGTTTTTTCAAGAAAAACATGGTGTCCTTAAGCCACCTGGAAATAGATGGATATGTAGCAGATTTCCAGTTCAACAGTAAAGAGTGTCTTGCTAGTAAGGATGTGAAAGCAATAATGTCCTTCTGTGTAGAATTAAGTAAGAGCGATGGATCAGAAATCCATGGCGGTCAGAGGGCAGGGTTGGAGATTAACCCCAAGAACATTAGACATGATAGTGAAATAACCCCCCCAGAAACC
>JAOVVF010000032.1:9521742-9541216 GCA_028565595.1 Duopalatinus emarginatus | reverse complement strand
CATGATCTATAAAGTGCACTTTCTGTTGCGCAAACTGCAGTTTTGTTAGGCTAGCCTTGTGGCCCTCTTTACCGAGGTGTTGCAACAATGCCACTGTGTCATCTTCATCTTACTCTTCAGTTAGTGCACAAATCTCCAATCATCAGGTTGAGGTGGTTTTCTAGCTTTTTTAACTGGTGCTTAACAGGGACTATTACTCCTGCCTTTAAAAGAGAGTTAAATACTGGTCTAATCCCCTCCATTGCTTCTGTTTTAATGGATACTGAGATTGTTTAGGTCTGAAATCAGACTTAGGTGTGATCACCACTGGTTCAGCATTCTTAATTAAGCCTACATCTTGTTAACCTTGGGCCCATACAATGTTAGGTACCTATGGATGTTAGGTACGCCGATATGGAGTGAATACCTGTTGTTGCCTGAGTACCCATAGAGACAAATAACCCACCCCCCTTTGGCCAATGCCCCTGCATGCATTCTCAATGACCAAAACGCTGCGCTCACAGGGAACAGACTTAAGCAGACTTTGTATAAAGACCCCTAGTTCTGCACTGTACAAACATGAAGATCAGCAGTTGGCTGCCAATCTGTCAATGTACTGACACATGAAAGAGTCCACGCGTCCACTTCTCTCCAGTTCACATCTAGTGGCTTAGCTAGAGAATTTGAAACATTACAAAAAGATAGTTGAGTTTCATTCAATAAGACATAAACAGCACAGTAATGCTCAGACCAAGAAACATCCAATAAGCACAGATCTTCTGTTCCACAGGTGTCTTTAAACCTTGACCGCTCAAGCTGTTCATCCTGCACCTCATGAACGTGAGGTGCAATGCAAAATATCTAAAGACATAAAATCACAAAGTGAATCAGAGAAACACACGTCTGACGTGCTTATTCGGGTATCAAAATCTTAAATCAAACAGAGCTTCCAGGCATAGGCATATAAGGGCTTTTCATAGTGGTGCTGGATTCCACAGACTGAATTCCAAGTCCAACTGTGAGTCCTGCTGTGGTTGAAAAAAGATTTATATCCAATTTACACATCAAAACCCCATCCAACAGGTTAACTGGGCAAGTGTCTTTTTTTTTTTTTAATAATGAACAAGTGAGATGTGGAGATTCCACTCTCCCTTTCACACATTAGATTGACTGAGAACATCTCAACTACCAGACATTCTCAAATAACAATTGTCTCAATAGATTTTAAAATGAGTGGTGGATCATCTGGAAGTGCCCCATGCTGTTTGACTGAATGCCCTACTCCAGAATCTACTACAAATTCTAGCCAATGTCCGCATACTATGAGAGGAATACAGGGTAAGTGGGAGAAGGGAGTAGTCATATATTTCAATGAACTTAATTTCCCTTTATCGTTTATTTGGACTGGTTCATCAGGCATTTCTGTGAAATCTTGCTGTTGTGTGGAGGTGCTGTGACTAATGTGTTTGACATCATGTGTATGTGTGTTACCTCCCCAGTTCTCTGTGCAGGGCCCCCCCCTCCTGAAGTCCACCCATTAGTCAGCTTGATCTTGTTGTTCCCGACAGCAGGATGACTGGTCATAGATCCCTTCTGCACTACGACAGGACCTCGCAATGTGTCTATATCTTCCACAGTTATAGCACCTTACTGTGCTCCTCCAGTCTGTATCTCTCTCACTTGGGTGCCAGGAGGTGTTGTTATGATCAGTTCCATCGTTCTCATCTCTCCCTCGTCCCCCTCTATCTCTGAATCCTCTTCCCCTGGATTCTGGTTGAGCTGTTTGTAGAAGAGTCAGTGTACGTTGTGTACGTCTTTCTCTCGTTTAGTTGTCTTCGTCCTTTCTTTCTCCTTTATCAGTTTCTCTGCATGAACAGCATACTGCTCAATCTTAGAGAGACTGGCCGTTTCCCACAAGAAGCAGAGCCGTTTGACTAACTGGGCCACAGCTGGGCTCATGCCATTCATGAAGCTGTTCCTCAGGTGAGCCTCCCACACACCGGGAGTCCCTTCCACTCCAAACAGAGTGGCCTATTCAAGCCGCTATGTTTTATTGTGCACGGCTGCGAGGCGAGCAAGAAATGCTGACACCATCTCTACTTCTTCTTGCTTGCACACACTGATCTTGGTCATGTCCATGTTCACCGGGAAAGCTGCAGTCAGACGAGTACAGAGATTAGTAAGGTGTTTCTGTACTCACCATTCCTGCCGGCTCAGCCATACATTGGTCTTCCTCTGGCCAGGTACTGAAGACCTTGCTTTTCAGTGTATGCCCATCTTAGTCGCTGGATGGAATTCCCTGTAAAATATTAAAAGTTCATCTCCAAATTTCTTTCCGCCTACCTCTCTTATGTTAGGTAGGAAAGCCATCCTTTCTTTTATGTCAGCTGTAGTCCATGGTCTATGGACCAGAAGCACTCCGGTCCTGACGCTTCCACCATTGGGAGTGTGACACTGTCTCTGGAGTGTGATGCTGGTGAGACACTCTGGACGAGAGAGTCAGGCCTGCTCTGTACCTTGTATGTGGATCTTGTGTGGGAGAGGGAGTGAGGAGGTGGCGCTGTAGCCATCATGCTGCAATACTCTGGAGGTGGCTCCTTGTCTGGTACTGCACCCGCCTCTGCTATCTCCGGATAGATTCGATTCCCAGGGGCAGAGGGCAGTGTCCTCCTCCTTTCTGGTCTGGCTGAGATGCTCCTGGAACTGGTGCCTCATTCTGTGGAGACAGCTGTCTGCGATGGAGTGGTGGGGCAGACTCCAGGTCAGGGTCCTTCTGAAATTTTAAACACTGAGAAGCGGGTAAAGTCTCTGCCTGCCATTTCTCTCTTTTGTGTATTTCTAAAAATGTCTTAATTGTTCTATTTGCCTTGAACTAAAGCTTCATTTTGCAGGAAAACCCAAATCCTCTACCCAAACATTAAAACTGGGCTAAAGAGCCTTTTCTATATGAAGTTCTCATAAACTTGATCTTCTACTAGTACTTTGTGGTGCTTCTATCATCCCCTTATATTCACCCTTTTTTTGCTGGTTCTATTTCCCATGGTAAATCCCTTCTCACACTTATGGAAGTATAAATTTGAAAGGTTGTTAGATACTTGTTTATTTAGATGAATTACTGATCACCTGGTTATTAACAATATAGTCAATTAGTCAATTAATAATATAGTCAGCCAAATTCTTTGCAGATTTCAAACAGAGAAAATTCGCACACTCTCTCTCTCTCTCTAACTCACACACACACACTTCTTATCTCTCTGCTATGCCCAACACACACACACACACACACTCCTTATCTCTCTGCTCTGCTTCACACACAAAAAAAACAAACACACACAGTAATATACACAAATTACTAGTTATTCCAAATTAAGGTATTAATATAATTTCAGCCACTCACTTTACTTTTAGGTTTGATAAGCCCCGACGGTCTGGTCCTTGGGCGAGGTCTCGACCTAGTAGTTTAGATTCAATCCATCGTCCGAGGAGATCAGACACGTGGGGTCCACCCAGGGACGCCAAATGTTGTGACAGACAAATCTAACAAATGTTAAGACAGAGAAGATGACCTAATATCTCTACATATATATGATTCAAATACAGAAAGTATAGAGAGAGACCATTAATATTACAATATAAGTACTGACCTAATTAATTTCTCTCACAAGGAGTAAAAGTTAAAAACGAACAGGAAATACAAGAATTTAACAAAAAAAGAAAAAGGGTGGACGTAGAAGTCGAGACGGTGGCTGACCTTAGCGGCGCCATCTTGAAACACCTCTCTTGAAACACCACTTGGACCTTAGCGGCGCCATCTTGAAACACCTCTCTTGAAACACCACTTGGACCTTAGCGGCGCCATCTTGAAACGCCTCTCTTGAAACACCACTTGGACCTTAGCGGCGCCATCTTGAAACGCCTCTCTTGAAACACCACTTGGACCTTAGTGGTGCCATCTTGAAACATCACTCAGACCGAGCTCCCTGATCTGCAAGCCATCTACAGTAAGCAGTGCTGAAATAGGGCCAGGAAGATCATAAAGGACCTCAGCCATCTCAACAATGAACTCTTCTCTCCATTATGTTCAAGAAAGCACTTTCAAATACAGAGAAGGTGGAGCTTTTTCCCCACAAGTACTAACCATGCATGCCTGTTCACAATCACAGCTAATCACACCCACAGTCTACTTTTACGGACTATGAACTGTGCATTACTAATCAGTGTCATTTGTGAGCCTGACAATCCAAGAGATTCTGTGTTGTTCATTCGTATTAAGTAAGTAAGTAAGTAAATCTTTATTTATATAGCAAGTCACAAAATGCTTCACAATACAAGATAATTACAAACAAAATAAAAAAATAACTTGTCGGAAATCAGATTTGTGAATTTTGATATTATTTTTTGTTACAGACATTAACTCCTACAAAAGACAACAGACACTGACAAAATGATATGGTAGCTGACCATAGGCGTCGCCACCATTCAATCTGAGAGGGACATGTCCCCTTCACATTTCATAATACTTCGTTTGGACCCCCCCACATTTAACATAAAACAATAGTTCACCCAGCGCTGTTTCTGTTGCTTCGCGAAAGAAGAAATTTCACTTCATCGATAGGAGAAAACACATAACATTGAAGTCCACTCTGGGGTTTCCGCATGTCAGTGAAGTGAATCTTCAGTACAGAGACATTAAAGGTACAGGCTAGAGGTTTGCACTGGGACTGGTTCCCTCTGGGTCCCCGGGACCCGACGCAAATCTTGCGGGAACGGGCGGTTTGTACTTAGCTGCGGGTGGGAATGGGTGGCTAAAACAAAACACTGTGGGATTATAGACTATGGCCTAAAGGTAATTCCAAGTAAATAAAATACAGAGAATAAGAATAGAATATGAAACTACCTTTATTTCATTTAAAAACTACATGAAAATAATGAAATAGGAGCGTTATTCCCGACAAGTGCGTCAAAAGCTATGCGGTATGAAGAAAACAGTCCCGCGCAGTTCTCTAGTGCAGGCTGCTCCACACTGGAGGAGGTCACGTCAGCCCTATTGCCAGCTTGCAATGCCCAGCTTGCCTATAATAAAATCTTTTGTTATACGCCCTCAAAATTAACCCTAGGCCATGTTAAATAAATCTTCAACTAACCAATGAAATATTAGGAGTCAGCTTTGCCTTATTTACTGTAAGTAACAGCAGGCTGTTCTTGGTTGATGACACATGTCCGGACACAATGGACATAAGGAAATTCTTTACAAAGAAGTGGAAAGTGAGTCATTTTTTTCCAAATGGAAATGTTAGTGCTGGCTAATTAATGTAAGGAGATGTATCAGCTAGCTTAATGATAGCTATCATTTAAATTTGTTAAAAATACACCAAAATGCAAGAAAAGGCATCTAATTCATTACAAATTTTGTGGGGGAGAAGCCCCCCCCCCTTCCCCACCCCATCTTATCCATGTGTCCCCCCACATTAAAAATGCTTCCAACGGCCCCTGTAGCTGACAACATTCATGCTTTACATGTTGAACACAGGCTAAATTTCATTTGAATGCAACTTCATGCCAGCACTGCTACAGCCTGTTGTTAGACAGTCATGTTGAGGTTATATTTGCACATTTGTAGTGACCGGCAGTTAATAGAACTGTTAATTATAATAGGAAATTTAATATTCAGGCTAGCATACTATAAAACTGTTCCCTCTTGTAACATTTTACAGTTGAACCTGGCCCAGCAACATTTAGAAAAAAAGGTGATAACACAAGTGATAGAACATGGCCTCACAAACATGCAGTTAATTAGTAATAGCATCACACTAAAGCTCTGGCTGTACTTGCTAGTAAAGGTTTTGCAACTATGCATTTGTCACTCTTTCAAGAAGGAAGCAGAATGAGTAAGCCATTAGTTGTTTTGTGGGTATTCAGGCTTTAGAAACCAAACAATAAGAATTATTCTACTGTTAAGAAATTGCAACTGTACTTTTTAGGCTGTTATTACATTTTATGATTGGAAGTAATGGGTGAGAGATTTTAATGTCAAACTTTCTTCTGCAGTGAATATTGATGATATGGAGTTGGAAAATGTAATTCAAAGTAATGGACATGGAGTGGACAATCCGGGATTTGATCCTGAGGTAGGTGCTTGGGGAATTTGCCAATATAGCCAGTAATTTGATGATACTTTGTTACTTTGTCTATTTACAAAATAATAAAAGATCTTATTTGGGTCTTTAGGTGGAAAGAATATCAAATCAAAATAGTGATGGGGCGGGAAAAGAATCAGAAAAAGAATCTAAATCATTTATAAGGTGTGTATGTATGTTACAGTTAAATATGTAATAGGTTACATTCTACTTGAACCAACTGTTGTAATTTTGAAGTTTAAAATGTATTATTAATATAAAATAACATATATCACGCACATAATTATATTTTCTTTGTGGACCATGCAGCAAAATATTGAAACCCATCATCGCTACTGAAAACTTCTTGAAGGCTCACTCTCAAATCTTCAAATACATTGCCCTGGGAATACTTAGTGCAGGTACAAAATAAAAAACATGCATATATAGATGTATATATATTGTATATATTGATGTATATATAGCTCTAGATTGTTGTAATCCCATAAGGGTGTGGTATTTCTTTTTTAAACACAGGTTATGTGGCATATTTTGTTGCTGCCTGCTGGTTGAACTTCCAAAAAGCGATTGCTCTTGTTGTTCTTACCAGCTTGGCAGTTGTTTTCATATTATATGATTTCGTGAAGAGGTCCAAGGGAGACACTATAAAACACTTGTTTAAGCCTGCTCTTAGATGCTTTGAAGCCAACTTCAGGTGGATAAAATGGTAAGTAGTGCACTTTGGTCATTATTTGTGCTGTCTTCTGTGAGGTGGCAACACCTAGTTTACCTTTGAACTCGACAATAATTTTCAACCATTCTTAACCCCAAACAACGTATTCTTGTTTAATTATTTTCAGCCTTTAAATAAAATGTATACATTTTGTCTAAAAAAGTTTGTTTGACAAAGTTGATTCGTCAGAAAGAATTAATACAATTGATGGGTGTTTTCTTTTCTTGCTATGTTACAGGGTTTTCATATTAGTAGTGATAGGACTGTTGGTGACCTGGCTAGCAATTGACACAAGGCATAACCCTGAGCAGCTAATTTCATTTGGTGGCGTCTGTCTCTTTATCTTTGGCTTGTTTATCTTCTCTGCAAAAAAATATGCAGTAAGCAATGATATCTGAAATTCATATAGATATGCATGTATTACTGACTTATTGCATGTATTAATGACAGAAATTTTAATGTATGATTGCATGACATATTTTTGTCATTTGGCAGATGCATTTATCCAAAGTAAAGTCACAATAAATGTAGTACAACAGTATTATAATCTGGAGGAATTAGTAAGCAGAAAGACTAGACACTAATTTTAGGTCATGCTTAAAAAAGGTGCTTTTTTAAATACAAGTAAGTGTTATCTTTGATATTGTCCAAAGAGGTCTGTCTTTTTGCAGAAGGAAATTCATGTTTCTTAGATTTCCTGGAAATCTTATTACACTGAGGTTATCTAGGAGTTCCTGGTAGTATGCCCTTGTTTTATGATTTTATTAAACTGCTGATAGATTGCGTCTTTCTCCACAGGTGCGCTGGAGGACAGTCCTCTGGGGGCTTGGTTTACAATTTGTCATGGGCCTATTTGTCATAAGAACTGAGCCTGGATTCATAGCTTTCAACTGGCTGGGAGCACAAATCCAGGTTTTATAAATGTTTTGACCAATAAATAAATTATTTAGTAGGTCTTAGAAGTGGTTGAAATAACATGGCAGTGTGTCTTTATTTATTGCTGTGGGCATAAAGCTATTGAAGGATCTTTACTATATTTTTTTCTTTTTAGATATTTTTAGACTACACCTATGCTGGCTCATCTTTTGTGTTTGGCAAAAGTCTAGTAGAATCAGGCATCTTTGCATTTCAGGTCAGTGAGAATGAACTTTTTGCAGAACACCCACCAAATTGCTATTGTCAGATCTATAAAACCAATTGAGATATGCTTTTGGCTATTTTTCTGTAGGCTTTGCCTATAGTGATATTTTTCAGCAGTATTATGTCAGTTCTCTACTACCTTGGTGTGATGCAATGGATTATCATTAAGGTGAGAGTCATTACAATCTTGCAGCATGTAATTTTCTTGGAATTAGTGTATTTATGAGTATATTGTCTGTTGGTTGTAGATTTCCTGGGTTATGCAGGTAACAATGGGGACCTCACCTACAGAATCATTGAGTGTTGCAGGAAATATATTTGTTGGACAGGTAATATAAATCTTTTAAAGTTACAGTTATTTTTATATTTCTCAGTATGAATACCTATGTACTAGGTAGAAGGAATCAGTGACATGGAATCACATTTGGTCTTATCTCATGCTATTAATCAGGATAAGCATGGTTGATTTGTATTTTTATGCAGTCATCTCCTCATTTAACCTATTAATGTAAAATATGTAATCCAGCAACCACGTAAATGTGTCTTTAATTTAATTAAATTTTATTTGTATAGATCGTAACAATAGCCACTGTCCCAAAGCAGCTTTACAGAAATGCTCTTGCTGCCACAAGAGGGAGCCAACCTTTTAGACCTGATGGGGATCACCTGGCTAAGTCTCTATTTAAGCAACGCTCCAGCCAGGGCTCCCTGTCACACCCTTAGATTTTTGTTAGGTCCTTGGTGTGACTACTTTTGGGGGACTTCTCCAGGTCGGGGAAGCCGCCACGCTATCTCTTCCGGCCCAACGGGCTGTTTCCTCTTTGCCTCTCAATCGGTTCTCTCCCAGCCCGGAGGGACTGCCCCTTACTTCCTGATTCTCTGCCGCACCGGCCTCTGGGCTCCTAAGTGATTTGCCCAACAAAAGGGCAAACCACTTCTACTCATTCATTTACTCTCTCTCTCTTCACCAGTGAGGGAATACATGAGCGAGTAAAATAAGGGGTACAAAAATGAGGGATCAGTAGTGAGTACTGAAACGCTAAAAAAAAAGAGTGCAAAAGAAAAAACAAAACCAAAGAAAGAGAGAAAAAAAAGGGAAACAGAAAAGATACAGGACATGGGAAGTGATAACCGTGAACTGGAAGTGGTTAGAAGCGGCCGCATCAGCGCATTATCTCCCCCTTTCTTACAAATATTCCTTAGTTTGAGAATGTGCAAGAGCGTCGTTTGTGTTTGTCCTTTTATCCCTTATCTTTGCTTTATTTCATTGCATGGCAAAGGGCCTTGGTGGCACACTAGGTTAAGGCTGTAACTTGCCATTGCGACAAGCTGGGTTTGAGTCCCAACTGTGGTAGGTTTTATATAAAATTATTATTTACACACATGAACCCCACTATATTATTTGTGCACAAAAGCACCCTTCATATTCTCACTGTTGGCCTATCCATGCTAGTCCCTTCCCCGGACTAGCGTGCTGCATCTGAGTCCACCCCAGTGGCAAAGCAATTACGTGTCTGAATATTTTTTCTACCATTATACTTCAGGGGCTCCGTAGATACATAACAAAATGTTTGTGCACTAAACTTTCTGTTTGGAAGATTTGATTCATATTCCCGGAAGATTTGATTCATATGATTTGCCGAATTTGCACTAAAATAAATTCAAAGAGAACAGCAGTATGAATTGTACAGAACATCTAGGCAATACATGTTATCCTTTTAGAATAAATGAAATAAACTGATGAATGAATATCACATTTTATGTTTATGTTAACATCTTTGGGTTTTTTTTTTTATCAGACAGAAGCACCACTGCTGATTCGTCCTTATTTAAAAGACATGACCAATTCTGAAGTTCATGCTGTCATTGTTGGGGGTTTTGCCACAATCGCAGGCAGTGTAATGGGAGCTTATATTTCATTTGGGGTGAGAAAAGTTGTCACTCTAAAAGATGTCAAACTCATTATATTTTTGGCTAATGATTAGGCATTTTTGAACATCACTGGAACATAGAACAAATTCTGTATGTAACATATTAGGACCACTCAAATTTATAATGATGTTCAAATGTTTAAAACTTGGATAACAATTACTTGAACAACAATAGCAAAAACCTTTCTAATTGTATCTATGTCTTGGTGATTAGTTGATGGCACATTTATGAAATTTTATGCTGATTTAAAGTTTAACCTAAACAGGTTGAACCATCCTCTTTGATTGCTGCATCTGTAATGGCTGCTCCATGTGCATTGGCCTTGGCCAAACTCTCATATCCTGAAACAGAAGAGAGCAAGTTTAAATCTGAAGACAATATCAAAGTAGACGGCGGGTGAGTTCCTATAAATATGTGAAATTACCAATAAATATGTGACACCCAAAAGCTGGATTTATATGCTCTGCTATTTGTTGGTATTGATTAGTGGTGAACAGAATATCCTGGAGGCTGCTTCTACTGGAGCATCTGCATCCATTGGGCTTGTGGCTAACATAAGTGCAAACTTGATTGGATTTCTTGCCATTTTGGCTTTCATCAATGAAGCTTTGAAATGGCTGGGAGGAATGGTGGGCTATACAGACATCACATTTGAGGTTCAGTATTATTAAAATCACTATGAACTTCATTATAATGGCTCTAACAGTAATAAGAAGTATGTTAAAGTGTCTTTTTTTTTTTTTTTTTTTTGGAAACACTTTAGCTCATCTGCTCATATGTATTCATGCCTGTGGCCTTCATGATGGGCATACCATTTGATGAGTGCTTCATTGTAGCTGAACTTATTGGCACAAAACTGTTCCTCAATGAGTTCATAGCTTATGAGAAACTGTCAAAACTGAAAAACAATCGATTAAATGGCATCACAGAAGCGGGAAAATACATTTCAGTAAGTTGGCTCTATTCTGTTTTTATAAAACATGGAATTTGTATATATATAAAGTATTGGAATACATTCAAATATAGGCTAGTGACATGGTAGCTGAACAAAGGAAAGTATGATAAAGAGGGGATCTCATAAGGAATAAAAAGGACATTGTAGTATTTTACTAAAAAAATGAAGATCAATAGAACGTTACATTTGGTTATGTATTCTGAACAAAAATATTAACGCAACACATGTTTTTTTAGCTTCCATTTTTCATGAGATGAACTCAAAGATCTAAGACTATCTTTCTATTGTACACAAAAGGTCCCTTTCTCTTAAAAGGCCCTTTTCTTTCACAAATTTGTCTAAATCTTTGTTAGTGAGCACTTCTCCTATGACAAACTCATCCACCTCACAGGTGTGGCAATATCAAGATGCTGACTAAACAGCATGGTTATTGCACATGTGTGCCTTAGGATGGCCACAATAAAAGGTCACTCTAAAATGTACCGATACAGATATCACAAGTTTTGAGGGAGAGAGTGACCTTGTAAATGTCAATTTACAATTGTAAGTGTAAATGTCAATGTTGTGAATCGAGTGGCCCATGGTGGTAAAGGGGTTATGGTATGGGCAGGCATAATGGACAACGAACACAGGTGCATTTTATTGATGGCATTTTGAATGCATTTTTGAGATACCATGATGAGATCCACCGCCACCATGGGAGCAGAAACAAAAGTTTTGCATTTGGATTTTTGTTCAGTATGTTTGTCTAATTCCCCATTAAGCATAGTTTTTGTCATTGAAGGTCAGATCAGAAACCATCAGCACCTATGCTTTGTGTGGCTTTGCCAACTTCAGTTCACTTGGAATTATGATTGGAGGCATGTGTGAGTATCCACTTGCATGTTAACATCCAAATAAGTACATTAATATAGCCCAGTTTGATTTCATTTTCATTCAGCTTTAGTGTTGAATGTAGTATGGAGATGAAACAAAATTTTGCACAATTGATACTTCACAAGATAAGCAGTTTCTATCTTCTTTCTGAGACTATAACCCAGCTAACCATATTTTTCTACTTTATTTAATTTTGTATGAAACGTTTTAAGGGTTGACAACATTTTTAGACTGTTTACAACATTTTAATAGACTCTCAGCATGAAAATGCTTGCAGTAAATATTGGAATTCTGTCCAAAATAAATGTGCCAAGTAAGGAGGATGAAAATGGATGTGGTGGGGAAATGACTTTGGGTAACCAAAAGCTATGTAACCAAAAGCTATGTATTAACAATATTAAAGATAGCATTAACAATTAGCATTAACATTAACATTACTAGCAATTAGTATATTAATTAGCATTAGCAAATACCACTAGCAATTAGCAGTTAGCATTAGCATTAACACCAACAGTCAAATTAGCAATCCTTATTAGCACTTAACACAAGTGCAAACTGTTAGCAGTAGCAATTAGCATTAACACCAACATTAGCTATTAGCATTAGCAATCAGAATTAGATATCCATATCTCACATCAATGTACCTTTCAAATATTTTTTTTGATTATGTGTACCCAAAAGCTGTAACAAAAAAGAATGCATGTAAATAATGTGATTCCTTACCAAATGTTGTTTTAGAATTGGAATGGTGTTGATATCACAACAATTGCAGACAATGGTAGCCAGGCAATAAAGGGTTGGAATATTAGCTAGAGGTGCATTTCCTGCATTTCTGCAGCGGTAGCAATTAGCATTAACAAAAATATTGGCATTAGCAACCAGCATAAGCATTAGCGATAGCACTTAGAATCCATGTTAGCAACAAGCGCTTTGAACTAGATGTGCAGATATGCATTTATTTATTTAAATACAGATCCCCCTGTCTGTAAGACACCGCAGAAAATCTCAAGTCCCAACTGTTACTCTGTTATTTTTATTGGTAAATTAATTATAAGCTAAAAAAATTAAATAACTAATAGTTTACAGACATTTTACGTCTCTACATTTAAAAATGTAGAGGATTAAGAGTTTTAAGTATCTGTATGGCATGGTGGTAAATATTAACACTGTACAATGTAATGATGCAGGAAGATCATAAGAATTATGTGTTAATAATGTGCATGTCAATTATATCTGTTGTCACAGCTTCCATTTGTCCTTCAAGAAAAAGTGACATTTCTACTTTAGTGCTAAGGGCCTTGCTTACAGGCACTTGTGTGTCTCTGGTTAATGCTTCTATTGCTGGTAAGTAATACACCAAAGCACTTTAACTCAGTTACACACCTATATCTCAGTTTTGTATCATATATTATTGGCGATAATAATTCGAGTTCCACATCACCTTCCATCTCTGCAATCTTCGCATGGACTCATGGACTTTAGACATAGTTAAATAACTACTTGATCAATTACATACCTATATCTCAGTTTTGTATCATATATAACTGGCGAAATTAATTTGACTTGCACATCACCTTTCCTCTCTGTAATCTCCCCTTGAAATCATGGACTTCAGTCATAGTTATGTAACTACTTGTTCAAGTACACACCTATATCTCAGTTTTGAATCATAGATTATTGGCAATAATAATTTGACTTCTACATCACCTTCCCTCTCTGCAATCTCCCCATGGACTCATGGACTTTACGTAACTTGCTAAGACATGTACACATTTTAGGAGAACAGAGCTGTTATGACTTTATTCTGTTATATTTATTCTTTTAATTATTCTTTAAATGTTGATTGTTGTGTCCACTTGTGTGTACTGTCTGTTTTGTCTCTATGTCTTGTCTGTCAATTTTTTTTTCACCAGATGAAATTTTATATGTATATCACCAAACCTAGGAAATTGGATTTATTTTATAGCGTAAATACAAGTCAATAACAGCAAGAGACAAATTTTTTTTTTATAAAAAATTAACACCTTATTAAAACCTTTACATTCAAATGAAAAGTAATAAATATAAAATAATAATATATAAACAGCATATATAATAGCTGAGAAATACATTAATGTAAAAATGCTTATTTTAATAATAATAATAATAATAATTATGCATTCATAAAATCTGTAAAATCACGGGTAAGTTCAGGAGATGATTCAGGAACAGTCTTGGGTGCAGGCATAGGTTTAGGATGAAGTACCAGCATAAGCAGGACCGCACTCAGCTTCTGCATTCCTGATACATCACACAGTTCAGCGGCTTGATTCTGTAATGTCACAGGTATGGTGAGTGTATAATGAACTCGCATACAGGGGAAAGGACATAATCGCAGGGAATGCTTTTATTAAGAACCAAAAATAAATGGACACAAACAAACAAACCAAAACCATACAGGCCAAACATAAACAGGATCAGGAACAGGGCATGGTCAGAGTCCGAAGCAGGGTAATCCATATAACAAGGTCAAACATTTATCAAGCCGTGTCTCTGGTGCGCACCTATAGTCATGTGACCATTTCACACACTCTGGCACCCCATACATGACAAAATTGTAATCAAAATACTGATATGAAAAGTAACCTATATCATCATATCAAGGGTGTCATGGTACACTTATATTTAATTTGCATATACTAATATGGCAAGGGGGCAGTGGAGCTAAGTTAACTAAGTTGAGTTGATGACATCCAGAAACTCAATTCTAGGAAATACAGACTATCACGTATCCCAAATAGGTCCCACAGGTTTGTTATACCAGTAACAGACACATGTCTTTAATAAAAATAATTGTTTATTGAGTATAGAAATTAGCAAAAAAAATAACAGAAAAATACAGAGAAATGAACACAAAAGAAAAAGAAAAAAGAAAAGAAATAAAACGGGTTCATTAGGCCAAGCACTAGGTAAATTCACCACTCGCAAACATGCTGCACATGTACAAACACTAGAGAAGTAATTGGCAGTCAACAAACACACCATGAAAACAATTACACCACACATCTGTGACTCTACAACTACACAGAAGTTAGCCTGTAGAAGTAATTCTGTAGTCTTAAATATGTTTTATAGAAAATTAAAGAAAATGTAATGATATTAATCTATGCAAAAAGAGGGTGCCAGTCCATCACAGTGTACCACACACACCAAGTCACAGCTAGGGCAATTTAGCATATCCAATTTAACTACAATGTATGTTCTTCAGAAGATGGAAAGAAACTGGAGCACCTGGCAAAAAACCCATGTGCATACGGGGACAACACATACAAACACCTTACAGACAGAGAGCAGAGTCAGGATCAAACCCACAACCTGTTTTCAGAAATATCGTGGATTCACTATTGCTAGTATCCACTACTGCTAGTACCCTCAGCCCTTAAACTACCCCAGATCCCTGGAGCTGTGTAGCACACACACATTACACATTTATATCTAGAATACCAGGCCTTGCCAGGTATTAACAAGCTGTTGTTTTGACCATATATCCCAGCTACAGCTCTAAGCAAGCATTTTGCACCATGATAACATCACCCTGCTCCTCACAAATCCTCATGCCACCCCATAATTCTGAGACTCTCCTGTATACAAAACATAACCCAGTTATCATATGGCAGGACAAAGTGGCCATCTGGTTTCAGGTCCCCCATGAGTATCAAGCCCTGAAGGTGGTGTCCCATGCATCAACTAGTGCGGATTAAACAAAATAACCGTATCCACTGCCGCTGGTACCTTCAGCCCTTAAACAGCTCAGATCAGCATGCCTGTTCACAAAGTTGCATCATCTGGCCACTATGAGTATCTGATCTTGCCTTTTGGACTCTCAGTAGCACCGTTGTGTTTTAGTGTCTGATCAGGTGCATCCTAGGGAAGTATGTGATCACATACATTTATGATATTCTGGTATTTTCAGAAAATAAAAGTAGCATGTGCACCAGGTGATAAGTAAAAAGAAATCTTTACTTGGTGGATATGAAACCACCAAGTAACTAAAACTTTACTTGGTGGATATGAAACACACCTCCACCCTTTTATATATAGCTGGTTCTGTAATAGGTGTATAAGTAGGTGTTCTAAGACGTTAGAAAACTGTCCTAGTGTTATTCTCTACCTGAGCTTCAAATGAGAGACTGGAGTCAATAATCATACCAATGTCTTTTACTTTTTACACGTTATGTAACTGCAAGAATATACAGAGTTACAAGACCAGTCACAAGACTGGTTCCCTAAACACTAGACCATGACTGTCCCAGCTCGCAGAACTCAGCTAGTCAATTAAATATTTGTCTTTTTAACTTTTAACATCACAGGTGTATTCTCTGTCCACTTCTAGGCCTTCTCTTTCTTCCTCAGCTAGATTGCATAAATGTGTTTAAAAATTCTGTCTTCAACATCACTGATACTAAAATCCAAACTTGTTGTAAAGACCTTTTTCAAAGGTAAGGTCACAGGTTATCTACCTAAACAAATAATTTTTACTTATATCCCAAATAATGTTTGAATAGTGTATCATGTGTTTACCCAGATACCTTGATTATTACCATGTAATTTCTTTGTTATAGCGCTGTAAAAAATGAAACAGGGATTTCTTTCAGTGGATCTTGGAGCATGGTGAAAAATGCCACTCTTTATTTGACAGAGTGCTGCCATCTTTATAATGACACTGTTTGCATTTAGGGAAGTATAAAACAAATTTTGCCTTGTATGTACTGTATTGCTTGTTTTACATAACACATTGTAATGTGTTAATGGTAATTAGTTTAGTGTTAAATGTACTTGTAAGTTTAATTATATAGTGCTTACATGTGGAATCATAATCAATAAAAGCTAATACGTAAATATAGAACAACATATATGTTGCCAATATGATTGTAGTTCAAATGTGTTTTGCATTGTAGTATTCACTACAAATGCTGCTTAAACCTACTTTAATTTACCTGTAAATAATATCAAATGTTATTAATAGTAATAAATATTATTAATAGTAAAATGTTCCCTAAAACCTTTTAAATATGTTGTGTACTTTGTATTTTCTGAGTTGTATTTCCCCTGTGTAGAAAGAGTCACAATGGTAAACATTTTAATGTTTTATTTGATGAAATGATAAAATTGTTGTTTTAGCATGAAATTTACATCACATGATTAAGTCAATTCTATCAAAATAAAAGCCTTCAAAAACAAAAGTACATGGTAATTCCATTTTTAACTGATTCAATAAAGGATAAAGCACAAACACAGATCAGCCACAACATTAAACTGGCATAGGTAAAATGTTTAACAGTGATTATCTTTTTACTTGTCAAGGGGTGGGACAGTGACAAAGAAGAACGTCCTGAGACTCAACAGAGAACCCACCCTTATTTGGGTGATAGAGTGCAGTTATAACTCATGCCCTGCTAAATAAAAATGTCTAAGTGGATAACCACAAAATTAATTATAGTTATAAGTGTGAAGTCAGAATTAGTCAACTGATGGACCTTGATTGAATGATGAAGAGTAAAACTGTTAACCCTTAATTATTTTGCGATGACTGTTTACATCAGTCACAGTTCAAGCAGAATTCATGGTTTTTACATATGTGCATTATGGTGATCTCTAAACTGTCCATGTGTTCATCTTCAGGAGCAGAGAGTGAGATATAGGATATAGGAGAGTTTAGTCGACAAGAGTCAGATATAGGATAAGTTAGCAGATATTAGCAGTAGGGTGAATCAGGTGAGATCTGGCTGGGAGCCAGTGCAGTATGCATAAGATAGGGCTCATATAAGCTTATGTACATAATATCACTAGGATAGCATTCTTTTATCTTGTAAATATTGATAAGCTAAGAAATACAACATGATGCAGAAAAAAATTGTTCATGTTTTTGTTACCTCTAGGTTAAATTATTGTAATGCATTTCTGTTTGGATATTCCACTAGATGCAAAAATAAAACAAGCTCCAGTTAGTCCAAAATGCAGCGTCTAGAGTCCTCACTAGAACCATGAACATATCACCCCATATCCACACTGCACTGGCCGTCAGATCTTGATTGTAAAATACCACTATTAACCTATGAACCAGTGAATGGTATTGCACACAGTACCTGAGAGAACCTATAGTTTCTTATGATCTGCCACATCCAATTTTTATCAAAAGGTAGGGCGCAGATTCAAGATTTATTTGTCACATACACAGTCATACACAGTACAACCTGCTGTCAAGACTCAGACCAGGGGAATCATACGCAGACCCAACAGGGGTAAAGGTGAAAGATTTTTTTTACTGGTGAAATAACTGAAAGTCTAACGTGCATGAAACAAACAGAGAAGTCAATAATCATAAATCAATCAACAGGCAGGTAAGTCAAAAACCATAAATCCAAATACAAACAGGCAGACCAAACACAGATCGGGACATCAGGTACAAACACTGACAACCAGACAAGGAACACAGGAAAAACACAGGCTTTAAATACACAAACTAATTAACACAAATAGACATCAGGTGCAGCTAGAAAACCAGATACAAGGAATGTGAATACCACAAAGAAACATCAGAGGGAGCCCTGACGGTACCCCCCCTTTTAACGACGCCTCCTGGCATCGAACTCGGAGGACGCAGAGCGTTTGTTAAAGTTTCTAATGAGTGAAGGATCCATAATATCTCGAGCCAAAACCTAAGACCTCTCTTCGGGGCCATAACCCTCCCAGTCCACCAGATATTGGATACCACGTCCCCGACAACGAGACTTGAGCAGGCGATGGACTGTATAAACCTCAGAGCCATCACCAAGACGGGTCGGTGGAGGGGGCTTGGAGGTAGGGCTCCCAGGGTTACACATAACAGGTTTGATACGGGACACGTGGAAGAATGGGTGGATGCGCTGGAGAGAGGGCGGAAGTTTGAGGCGGATGGCAGAGGGACTGATGACTTTGCAGATGGGGTAAGGTCCAATGTAGCGGGGGTTCATCTTCGTGGCCGACACCTTCAGGGGCAGGTCACGGGTCGATAGCCAGACTCGCTGTCCCTGGACGTAGTGTGGAGCCTTGGATCGACGTTGGTCGGCCTGGGACTTCACCTTTGCCTGGGAATAAAGTATAGTGACTCTGGTACGTCTGGAAACCTGAGGACAGAGAAACACTGGTGCCCAGCAGCTTACAAAATGCACGCCAGAAAGCAGAAGTAAACTACGGACCTCTGTCAGAAACCACGTCAACAGGGATACCATGTAGCCTGAACACATGCCTAATTAGGAGTTCAGCTGTCTCTTTAGCAGACGGAAGCTTGGGTAATGGGATGAGATCAACAGATTTTGAGAAAGGGTCAACTATGGTGAGGATTGTGGTGTTACCATGAGACAGGGGCAGACCAGTGACGAAGTCCAGTGCGATATGGGACCAGGGTCTCTTGGGCACGGAAAGTGGCTGTAGTAATCCGGCTGGAGGTCGGTTTGAGGGTTTGTTCTGAGCACACACCGGACAAACTTCCACAAAGCAACGCACATCGTCCTCCACGGCTGGCCACCAGAAGCGCTGCCGGATGAACGCCATAGTTCGTCTCACTCAATTCAATTCAATTCAATTTTATTTGTATAGCGCTTTTAACAATGAACATTGTCTCAAAGCAGCTTTAAAGAAAATAATAAAAAAGGGTTATACATTTATAGAATTATTAGAAATTTTATCCCTAATGAGCAAGCCGGTGGCGACAGTGGCAAGGAA